>CAUYLG010051138.1:0-16168 GCA_963573385.1 Cacajao melanocephalus | reverse complement strand
TTTTTTTTTTTTTTAGAGACAGGATCTCATTCTGAAGCCCAGGCTGGAGTGCAGTGGTGCAATCACGGCTCACCGTGGCCTTGAAGTCCTAGGCTCAAGAGATTCTCCCACCTCAGCCTCCCAAGTAGTTGGGACCACAGGTGTGCACCGTCACACCCTGCTAACTTTTTTATTTTTTGTGGAGATGGAGATTTTGCTCTGTTTCCCAGGCTGGTCTTGAACTCCTGGGCTCAATCAATCCTCCTGCCTTGGCCTCCCAAAGCCTTGGGATTATAGGCATGGGCCACCATGCCTAGCCCAACTGTCCCAATTTCATCCCACACTGCCATGGCATTCACGGGGTTAAGTCTGTCTGCTGGCCCCCGTCAGGACTGGAGAAACGCATTCACTGGCCCCTTCAGGACATAAGGGGCCTAGCATGAGACCTTTATTCACTAGGCTTAATTTTCCTGCTCTCCACCAAAGTCCACACCTCCTGCTGTGGTCTGAATGCTAGTGGCCCCCCAAAGTCATATATTGAAATCTTACCTCCCAAGATGATGGCATTAGGAGGTGGGGCCTTTGAGAGGTGACTAAGTCATGGAGAGGGCGCTCATGAATGGGGTTCGTGCCATGGGAACCCCTGCCTGCCTCCACCCCCCATCTCCCCGCCTCTCCCTCACACCTCCACCGAGAACACTTCAGCTTATTATGACATGGCCTCCACTGTCACAGCCTCATAGCCATCTACCTCTCTCTCCCTCTCTCTCTTTTTTTCTGAGACAGAGTCTTGCTCCGTTGCCCAAGCTGGAGTACAGTGGCATCATCTTGGCTCACTGCAGCCTCTGCTTCCTGGGTTCAAGCTATTCTCATGCCTCAGCTTCTCAAGTAGATGGAATTACAGGTACACACTACCACATCCAACTACTTTTTGTATTTTTAGTAGAGATGGAGTTTCACCATGTTGGTCAGGCTGATCTCGAACTCCTGACCTCAGGTGATCCGCCTGCCTCAGCCTCCCAAAGTGCTGGGATTACAGGTGTGAGCCACCACTGTGCCCAGCCCCATCCACCTCTCTGATCAAGGGGACCCCAGAGAGCTGCCTTGTCCTTTCCCTTCAGCCATGTCAGAACACAGCAAGAAGGTGCCATCTCTGCACCAGAAACCCATCCCCCACCAGATGCCAAGCCTGCCAGCACTTTGATCCTGTATGTTTCAGGCTCCAGAACTGTGACAATTACATGTCTGTTGTTGGTAAGCCACTTAGTTTATGATATTTTGTTATAGCAGCCCAAACAGACTAAGACAATTCTGTTTAAATTTGCCCCTCCCTTTTCCATCCTAGACTTGGAATTCTGGGTTCGGCCAGCACCCCAGGCCTGGGATCCGTGTGGGCTGAGGCAGAGCTGGGAGAGTATCGGCTGCAGGTAAGAAGAGTGAATCCTGGCCCCTGCACTGCCACCAATGTACTCTGTGACCCTGGCAGATCATGTGCCCACCACAGGCCTCAGTGTCACCAGCTGTAACATGAGGGGGGTTGGACCAGATGATCCCCTAGTTCTTCCCTCCTCTGGTGGTCCAAGAATCCATAAATCTACACAGGAAAGCTATGCCCATATAGGTATAGGAAAATGGTGCTAGGTCTATTAAGATGGTCTCTCCTTGGGAGGAGAGAAAGGAGAACAAACATCGGTCTGATTATGAACTATGAGCACCATGACCAGAAACCGAAAGACACAGGCTCACACTGGTCAGCGCTGGCCTTTGGCAGGGAGCTTTAGTTCCCGGTATGAGCTGAGCAAGATGCAGTCCTGACCAGAACAAATGTGTCCCCTCCTCTGATATGTGGGTCACAGGATGAACTAAGCCAGTGAGAAGGAATAAAGCCCCTCCTTAGTGACTGAGCCTTGGGGGACATGGTCCAGTGAGGAGGGGCTGACACCTGATGGCGGGAGAGTGGATGTGGAAATGGGGCAGCCAGTGTCACCATCACCAGTATTACTTGTCATCGTCACTATCATCACGGTTAGAGTAGAGCTACGAATTATCGGAAGCCTACTATGCCCCTGCCTCCTTCTCCAGAGCTCTTTATAAAGCAGTAAGCCCAGGGCCCAGCACACAGTAGGTGTCCATGCTGGTTGGACAGATTAATCCAGTGTCTGCTGCTGATGTCTATTTTTTGCTCTTGCCAAAACGGCATCTCCTCACATTTCTGCAGTTCACAGCCCAGCTCTCTGCAAACTTCTAAGAAGAGATTAAAGGAAAAGTCAGATAAGGCTGCCCACATCCCCAAGACAGAAGTGTCACTCACAAAGGCCCACCTGCTGTGAGCACAAGGCTGCCCCTTCGTGCCACTGGGGCCAGTTGGCATCTTCACACCCTGAGCACAATATAAAGCAAAGTGTCTCTGAAAAACTGGGAATAAATCCCACACGTGTGTCTTACCCTTCTCAGGCACTCTGGGGCCCCAGCGCTGACAAATCCTCTGTTCTATCAAGGTTCAGCTATCTTAACAGGGACTTTAAATAACTCCCTTCTGCTGCCAAGAAATGTGTGACCTGCTGAGACATGTGCTCTGTGAATAGACAACCAAGAGAGGTTCAAGGCCTGGCTGTTGTTGGACAATGACCATGAAGCTCCCTCCCTGTCCTTCATCCTTTCAAAGCCAGTTTCCAATGACTCAGCAGATCCACCGTGGAATACCAGGCCGTGTGCGGGGCTCTGGGATCAGGGAGAAAGACAGCTCATGTTTGTACGCTGGAGGGGGTCATGGTCAGATGGCGGAGGCAAACCCGCCAGCAACACCCATCACCCACCACAAAGCGCCAGAAGAGAGGTCACAGCAATGGCTGCCATTCCATGAGTACACAGTTAGTGCCTACTGTGTGCCAAGGCCAGGAAGTCACAGCTGTCATTAGCTCTCACAACAACCCTCCCTGCCACAGGGTCAGTTTAACCATTCCCGTTTTATAGATGAGGACACCGAAGCTAGGAGAAGTTGGGAAACTTACTCAGGGTCTCACAGCCAGGGAGCAGTTGAGCCAACGTGTGCTCTGTGGGCCCGGCAGCATCAGGACAGCTCTGCCCACCCTCACCCCTCAGACGGAGGCCGGGTCAGCTGGGGTGAACTGAAGGCAGGTATGGTCACCTGAGCCAGGAGGTCGGAGACCAGAGGTGGTGCTAGATTGCAGGTGCATCATCTCCCTCTGATTGTGGAGGTTCCTCAGGGTCACCCACATGAGTCCAGTTGAGTTTGGCCATCCCAGCCCAGCTGCCGAGCAAGAGGTAGGAATTAGGTTCACCCTGTAAAATATCATTGTGTTTACCTGCTCACGATCTTCTCACTACCTCTGCCATTCTTTAAATTTTCCTTTGGACACTGTGCCCTCAGCCCGCCGCATATTCTTTGCCTAGGTTCTTTGACCGGGACAGAGCCCAGCCCTGCACCACTGGCTCTAAGGTTAAACATGTGACTCGGGCCTGGCCAATCAGTGACTTGCAGTTCACTGAATTTAGTGATTGGCTCAGAGATGGGCATGTGATCCCCGTTAATCCAATCAGAGTTTGCTCTTGGACTTTTGCTGAAAATAGTGTAAAAGAGGCTCTTTCTTTCCTTTCCTTGCGGTTGCTAAGCTGGTAGAATGTAAGACTGGCATTGCAGGTGCCCATTGCAGGAGGAGGCTCTCTAAAAAGAAAGCCGACACAGATAGACAAATCTCTGAAAGATGGAGTAAAATAGAAAAAGAGAGATGGTCAAGACAGACAGAATGTGAGCCCCAGAAGACAGAGACCCTTGTCTGTTTTGCTTTCTACAGTACGCTTACCTGCACAGACTAGGTACAACTGCTTGAGCCCCTGGATCAACACAGACTTGAAACAGCAGTCTCCCAGATGTTCCAGTTTCATGAGTCAATGCATTTCTTTTTCTGTTTGAGTCAGTTTGTGATGTGTTTCTGTCACCCGTAAACCAATGAGTCCCAATTCTACTCTGTAACCACCACCAGAAAATATAGTAAGTGACATATAATAGATGCTAAGTAAACATTTGGGCAATGAAGGAAAAAAAAATGAACGAGCCTGGCCATTTCTCCCTCTCTGCTTCCCATCCACTGCACACAAGCTTCAGACAGCCTCATGGAGACCATGGCTCTGGGAATTAAAACTCGATAAATAATCAACTGCTTCCCCATGGAAGCAGCAGCGTCTGCCCACGGTGACCTCAGAGGAAGACAGCAGGGCTCAGGGAGGTGGTGGCATTTCTGTGCAGAAACACCATCCCCAGGAGATATTGGAAATGCGCTCAGAGAGGCAGAGCTGAGGTCTGGGACCCTGTTCCTCTGGCCAGTGGACACTAGGGTAGAAGGACAGTAACAGTAGTAACTCCACACATGTCCACCGAGCTTCACATTATGTCCACACAGAATGGATGAGCCCATTGGAGGAGGTAGCACTGAAATCCTGGCTCTTTGTCTTAACTTTTATATGGATTCATAATATGTGTACATATTTATGGAGTACATTTGAGATTTTGATTCTCTGCCATTTACTAGCTGTGTGATCTTGGGCAAACCACGTCTCCTCCTTGAGGCTAGGGTGTCATATCTGCACAATGACCCACCTCACAGGACCAAGGAGAGGAGTCACTGGGGTAAGACTTCAGCTTGGTGACTGGTACAGCATAAGTGTGCAGTCTGTAGCCAGTACCCTAGCGTTATTAGCCCCACTGTAGAGGTGCAGACACAGGGACTTATAGGTGGGCTGTGGCCTGCCTAGGGGGCTGCAGTGGGGAAAAGCAGGGCCTGAAGCCAGAGCCCTGTGACTTCCAGGCCAGTGCTCCATCCACTGCATCCTGGGCTCTCAGGAGGAAGCTGACAGGGGACAGCCTGGTATCTCCTCAGGGGAGCAGAGATCCCAGAATCCCCCCCATCCTGCCAGGGAGCCAGCTTCCTGAGAATGTGTCATTGGGTGAGTCCCAGAGTGCTCAGAAGGGTGGGCACTCTACCGAGGACACCAAGGCCAGTGTCCCCAGAGGGGAGCTGAGCCAGAACATCATCCTTCACATTCCCACTGTGCCTAAACACAACTATACCTTAATTTCCATTACCATAGAATGCATGCTTGCGTGAATGAATGGATTCAAATACATCATTCTACCTGGTGGAAATGGAGTCCCAGAGAAGTCAAGTGATCTGCCCAAGATCAAGCACTCTAGGAGGGCAGAGGAGGCTCAAACCCAACCCTCTGCCACTAAGGTCCATGCTCCTTCCCAACCCTACACTGTTCTGCAGAGCTTGGGGAAGGATTTAGGAAAGGAAGAGGCCAGCATGGTCTGGAGGCATCAGGAAGGGCTTCCTGGAGGAGAAGGAGCCCAATCTGGGCCCTGAAGAGTACACTGGAGAGGAAAAGTATGCAGGGAGGGAGGCATAGCCTACAGTTTGCTGCTCCCAAATCTTTAGGACTCTGGGCCTGGATTTCTCCATGAGGAGGGTCAAGGTCTTCCTGGGGCGGGCTCCCGGAGACCCTCTCCCCAGAGCAGGTGGAGCTGCAACCAGGCAGGATGGAAGGCAGCTCCCAGGTAGCGGGTGGTGGATCAGGTAGAGCAGGAACTGCTGGGAGCTTCTTGTTCACTTAGTATCCGGCCCAGGTGCACCAGAATGGGAGTGGCACCCTTGCCCGTCTTCTGTAAGGGGGACCATGGTCTCACAAGTGCTTCTGATTAGGCCATTAGACCACACTCCATCAGCCAGCCAGCCCCACCAGCCACACAGACAATCGCTGCAAAGCGCCTCATCAGCTGAGAACTGAGTAACCAAAGGGCCCTGAGATTTCCATTGCAAATTCCCCACGTGAGCAGCAGCCTGCGAAGGTAAGAATCCCCCCATTATGTCCACAATTGGGACAATTAGTCCGTTTCTCTTTCCTGTTCCTGTAATGAGCCTGCAGAAGCAAAACAACATCAGGCGGGTATGAAAATACACATCAGCTCAGCTGCCGAGGGGTATTCTGGAGACTATTTTGGGAGCCAGATGCCTGCGTGGGTGGGAGATGCATCCGTCCTCTGCACAGATCAGCTTTCCAGATGTAGGCCCAGGAAGCTGAGCCGGCAGTTCTCTGACATCTCATGTCTTCTCCCTCTTGTCTACTCTCACTCCCTTTGGCTGGCATTTGGTGACGTCAGTGAAATGCAGAGCCTGAGGTCGGCACCAGCGATTTGGAGACGGCTGAAACCCTCCCTAAATATTGTGGCCTAGGCACTTCTCTTGCCTGACCCTAGTACCAGCATCTGTCTGAGTCATATTCCCCACCCTTGGAGGGACTCTGAAACCTGCAGTGTCACCATTCTTTATGCAACACATTTGTTGAGCATCTACTATGTGACAGCCACTGCGTTTGGGGAATCGTCAGGAAGCAAAACCACCACGGACCCTTTTGAATCTCAGTCTAGAGGAGACAGAGACTAATCTAGAATCACACAAAGCAGCGTATTGTGATAGGTGCTCCAAAGGAGGGGCTCGGGATGCTGTGAGAGCACAGGACAGAGTCAGGGGATGACGAGGGGTTTTAAGGCAGGCTGGGAGGGCGTCCCTGAGGCTGTGACCCTCTGTCTGCCATCTGAAGATCAAAGCAGAGTTATCAGGTGAGCCTGGAGCTCAGGGAGAGTGTTCAGACCAGGCAATGGCACCTGAAAAGGCTCAGTGGCTGGAGGGCTCTTGGCAACCACCAAGAAGTTCAAGGCCTATGTGGCTGAAAGGCAAGGAGTGGGTGGGAGCCCACAGAGAGGGCAGGAGCAGGACTGTGCAAGGACCTCAAATCCCACTTTAGGGATTTGAGTCTTCATCCCAACTGCAAGGAGACAGTGGAGGGCAAAGAGGAAGCGGGGTTGATGTGATCAGACCTGTGTTTCCAAATCAACCCCTAGGCCACAGCATGGTGGGCCACGTTGGAGACGGTGCTGAGCAGTGTGATCTGGAGGCAGGAGGATTGAGCCTGGTCCTGCAGGGAGAAGGACAGCTTCCAGAAAAGAGGGGATGGGAATGATGAGTGTTGGCCTCTGTGTGGCATTCATATAGCCATTTGACACGTGATTATTGAGCACCAACTATCTGCCTGATCCCTATTCAGTGAGGGGGTATTAGGATAAATAAGAACAACAAAATGACTGTCCACAAGGATCTCACAAGGAGAAGGACAGATATTTCCCTAATGTTTCAGGAAGGGCCAGCTCCCTGAGGAATGTCTGAGCTGCTGTGATAATCAGCTCTTATTGGGTGAGAGAGAAAAGACCAGGCAGGGATGTTTGGATATGAACCAGTCAACCCCCAGATAAATCAAGGGGACTTGATGGAAGGACACAGGACAGAGTCAGGCTGTCTGGGACTGAGTCACCCACGCCGTTTCCCTCTCCCCTGTGCAATCCCCAGAAGGTGCCCTTCAAGCTGGGCTCCCACAGCACTTCACCCCAGGGCAGAAACCTGAGTGGGGTCAACTTGGCTCATCACAGAACAGGAGGCTCCCAGCAACGCTGCAGGTTGGCGTCCCCTTCCCCACTTTGCAAATGGGCAAATATAGCATCAGAGAGGTGAAGACAACCTCCTAGCCTGGCTCTCAAACTTCCAGTCCAGAAGATAGGCAGTATAGATGACTTCCTCACCTAGATGCAGGGAGGCTGGACCACGTCATCCCTGGCTGGGCAGCACCTGCCCAGCACTGGCCCTGCACTGTGAAGGGGAGTGTGAGCGCCTGGACAGCACGGCTGTCTCTGCCCCTCTGCGGTGGTGATGGATGATGCCCTGTTACCCAGGGCCTCCTCCTGAGACCCCTGCATTCTTCTCTCTGAGCCTCTGGCTGACAGGATGCCTGGTCCAGAGGAGAGCGGGGAAAGGACTCCCAGAGCTGCCTCCACACTGGGCTCAGAGATGGAGGAAGATCTGGGCCATTCCAGCCCATTGTGTGCAGAACTTTCTGTGTCTGCCAGCCTGCTAATTTGGTGCCATCTGCCTGCATTCCCAGCACCAAAGCCCTAGCATAAACAAGTTTTATTTTGTGGTTCTTAAAGAAAGTTTAGGCAGAGGTGGGGAGAGAGAGGAGGGAGGCCTCAGAATGATCTAGTTCTCTGGGAACCAGGGTTATGTCTATATACATTCTGCTAAGAGGGCTGAGTGGAATTCATGGCGGGTAGAGGAGGATTGAGTTGCCTGGGGGATAACATGACTGTGAAGGGCCTGAGTCATCTTCCTAGTGTCCAACCCAGGGTCTGACCCAGAGCAGGTGTCAATAAACTCCTGCTGAGTGAATGATTGAGCGGATGAATGAGCAGTGGTGAAAGGCAGGGTGGGGAGAGGCTGAATGGGATGTAGTGGGAGGCCAAGTAATTTCTGCATTAAGTGCTGTAGTGAATTATCTAGTGGGAGGAAACCTGGGGTGACCCAAAAGATCCCAGCCTCCTGGGATGATAGAGTAAGCAGGACCTGCAACTTGTTTCTTCAGCAAGATGACGGGACGTCAATTCCATGATTTGGTTACAAAAGACTGTGATTTCTGCCTTGGTGGCTGATTATTTATATCATCTTCTTGTCATCTGGGCTTTAGTAAATCAAGTTGCTATGTGGGAGACACCCCCCTGGCAGGGAACTGAAGCATCCTCCAGCCAAGAGCCAGCCCAGAACTGAGGCCTGCAGCCTATCAGCCCTTTAGGAACTGAGTCCTGCCAACAAGTATGGGAGCTTGGAAGCAAATCCTTCCCCAGTCGAGCCTTCGGGTGCCATCCCAGCCTAAGCTGATACTTTGATTGCAACCTGTGAGAACCACTGAAGCACAGGATTCAGCTAAGTTGTGCCCAGATTTCTGCCCCACAGAAACTGTGAGATAATAAATGTGTTGTTTTAAGCCACTAAATTTGGGGTTAATTTGTTATACAACAATAGATAACAAATGCATATCCCATCAAATCCTCTTGACAGCCCTGTAGAATGTATGCTGATTAGCCCCTTCTGGAGATGGGGATACTGAGGCACAGTGCCATGTTCCTGGGATAGCTAGAATGCTGACCTGGGTCTGTCTGAGGTGAAACCTGTGCTATGTATTATTCCTTCTTTTTACTGACTCGCAGGATCAGCTAAGACAGAAAATTCACCCATAAAGAAAAGGAAAATCTAAAACTTGAAGGAATTATGTAAATACAAACCCACACACAGTTACTTGCAAATCCTCCTTCTTTCTCTTCATCATATACACTGTGATTCACTCTAAACTCCTCGTCTGCACAGTGGGGAAGGCACTCATCAATAATCTAAGTGCAAATCACCTTTGGCACTGCCATCCCTGTAATTTGGTTGGGGGAGGGTCCAAGGCACGTGCAGAAAAAGATTATCGTGGCCGAGTGAAGTGGCAGCCATTGAGGAAACAGATGCTGGCATGTTTCCCAGTCTCTACTCTCATTTGTAAAGTAGAAGAGACTTCAAAATTCCTTCAGAGCTACCTCCAAAGAAGGACTTCTCAGGGGCAACATTGAGCCCTGTAGCAGGGGGAGGGGATAGATGCACACTTGGTGGAAAGGTTTTGAAGACCAGAAAAATGATGGGGCTTCAAGAAGATGGCCAGTGGGCACACTGGGAGATCCCAGCCCAAGGAAAGGGGCTTTGGGTCACCTCCTACAGAGGGATGGTAGCGGAGGAATCCTAGCCTGGGCGTTGTCCGAGACCCACAATGCTGTGGCTGACTTACTGTGGGGTCACTGGGGATCGAACTGACCCGTCTCAGCTCCAGTGTCCTCATCTGCAAGTTCTAAGGTGAACTTTGAGGATGTGTCGCTCATGGCACCCATATGGGTAAGAAGAGAGTCTTCCAGTTCCATGCAGTCTCCTATTCCTCTCTCTCAGTGCCTTGAAGGATGATAGAGCAGCAGAGGTCACCCCAGTCCTCCCCTGGCAGGAGATGCGGCCCCACCTCACAATACTCAGCCCATGCTCCTTCTGTTTCTTTAGGGACAATCACACAGGCTGTTCCTAAAATGCACTGGGTCAGCCTGGCCTCCTGTGACCTGGGCCCCAGCTCGTCTGTATTCATTCTGCATACGGGTTCTGCCTGCAAGAAGGGCCATGAAGGTGTCTGTCCCTGAGCCTGCTGAAGGGCATGGAGGTGGGAGCGGGGTGACCTATGCTCCTTGGAGGTTCGGGATCAAGCCCAAGAGAGGCTCTGTGTCATGCAGCTGCAGCACTGTGGATACGAATTGATGAGAATGGACACATACCAAGTGCCTACCATGTCTCAGGTACTGTGTTAGTTGTATTCCAGGCATTTCCTCACCTAATCTTCAAATTCTTATCCATGTCTCACAACAAGGAAGATCAGACTCAGAGGGGCAAAGCGACCTGCCCATGGTGGCACAGCAAGGAAATGGTTGAGCCAGAATTTGAACCAAGAACCTACACCCTTAACCACTCTGTGTCACTTCCCTTCAATGAGGGCGCCCACCACTGGCCCAAGCTCTGCTCCTGTGAATTTCAAGGCAGGAACCAGGTGGCTCAGATTCTGCAGTGGGGGTCCAGTATGGGGTCAAGTTCCCCAGACTCCAGGTGATCTGGTTTGGCTGTGTCCCCACCCAAATCTCACCTGGAATTGTAATAATCCCCATGTGTCAAGAGCAGGGCCAAATGGAGACGATTGAATCATGGGGACAGTTTCCTCATACTGTTCTCATGGTAGTGAATAAGTCTCACGAGATCTAATGGTTTTATAAATGGGAGTTCCTCTGCACAAGCTGTCTTGCCCACAGCCATGTAAGAAGTCCATTTGCTCTTCCTTCATCTTCTGCCATGATTGTGAGGCCTCTCCAGCCATGTGGAACTGTGTGTCCATTAAACCTCTTTCCTTAATAAATTACCCAGTCTCGGGTACGTCCTTATTAGCAGCATGAGAACGGAAAAATACACCAGGACTAACAACCACCTCAGGCCCCTGTGTTCACCAAGGCCCTCCACCTGGTAAGCTGGATTAAGGCTGGTGATTTTCTACCCGGTGACATAGACAGATGCTGGGGTGAGGAAGAGGATGTTTCCAAGAAGTCAGGAGAGCTGGTGGCTGAGGACAGCATTGGATGCTGCTGGGGCATTGTGAGAACTATCACTTATTCACCGATGTGTGTGTGCCTTCCCCACAGGGAGAAAGACCTGCAGAACCAATCAACTCTGGTTCAAGTGAAGTGCCCCTGGCTGAGCTGGAAGGGTGTTACAGGGTTTGTTTGTGTGGATGGAAGAGGCTGACCTGTCCTGAAACCTGAAGACAGGAGGTGGGAGGAGGTGGGCAATGGAGCCCTCTCTCTGCATGGAGACACTTCAAGGAAGATAAGGGAAAGCTTATCAGGCAGCATTCACGGTGTCAACAGCAGGCAAGAAATGTTTTTAACACTTCAGCCTTGCCAGCACTCCCTATTTATCTCAAGAAACACAAGTGTTTTCCTCTCTTTCTTTTTTTTGTTTCTGTTCTCCACCGCTATAAAACGCTCAGAGAGTCGCACAGTGCAAGATGAAGGGTTGACACGTGGTGAAAACTCATTTTTAGATTCCATCAAGTTCCATCAGCCTCACTCCCCTTTCAACAGAACCCAGTAGACCAGTGGGCAGAGCCGGCAGGCGGGGGTGGGAGGTGGAGGAGGTGGGGAGGGGTTGGGGTTGGGGACAAGCTGAAGGAGGGGGATAGAGGATGGGCAGTTCTGGCAAGGTGGGGCTCCCACTGGATGGGCTTGTTTGGGTCTTCGAGCTATGGTAAGGGTTGGGAAAGGGAGATGATAAACATTTCGGGCAGAACTGCCTGGAAGGCAGGTATCCAGAGGCCCCTCTGCTTTGGAGACCCCTACTAGGCTTTCTCCCACTGCACCCCATTTCCTGGGGTGAGGATTCTGCAGAGCCAAGCGGAGGGCCCAGCAGGATGGTGACCCTCTTTAGACCTCACTCTGGGACCCCAGAATTCTTCCCCCAAGTGGCCCTGAGCCACCTCCAAGAGCCTGTTTCTCACTTCTTGCACAGGTCTGGGCTGTAGAGGTGACCTAAGGGTGAACACCGTGCCCAGAGCCTGCACCCCAGGCCTGAGTGCAACCTAGGGGCAGCTATGGGACAGCTTTTGCAATGAGGTGAGTCATTAAGTCTACAGTCAAATTAACCCTCCCAACCCCCACACTCCCCAAGCAGTATGGTGACATCTCTACTTCAGTCCCTAAGGACAGGGGCCATGCTGCTTGGCCTGGCCCCCAGTGGGACTCCAGTGACGGCTTGCCGGGGGTCACCCAGAGAGACCCAGTGGCTCTCCCAAGGGCACACAGCAATGTGATGGGCAGAACCTCTGTGCGTAGGCCTCGGTCAGCTCAATGTGTCCAACCTGAGCTGGGTCCCCCATCAGAGAGCCTCCTGTGATTTCAGGACTTTAGGGAGACCCATGGATGAGAATTATATGCAATTGTTCCAAAGAATATGAACACCACCAGTGTCCCCTCCAGCTCCATCAACACAGGGAGCAGCCGCAGCAGGAGCTGGCTGAGGAGAGAGATTGGCACCCCAGCAGCTCCCTGGATTGTGGGGCAGAGGCTCCGATGCCACGTAAGCTTCTGCAAGGCAGGCACTCTGCTGTGGCTCTCAGAGGGCCCGCATGCTGACAGTCTTCTCCACTTCTCTCCTGGGATCTTCAGCAGCCTCCACCTGCCCACCAGGCCCACCCTCCCTCCCGGGATGCTGTATTAGTTCACTCTAACATTGCTGTGAAGAACTACCTGAGACTGGGAAATTTATAAAGAAAAGGGGTTTAATGGGCTCACAGTTCCACAGGCTGTACAGGAAGCGTGGCTGGGGAGGCCTCAGGAAACTTAGGATCATGGTGGACGGCAAAGGGAAAGCAAACACGTCCCACCATGGTGGAGCTGGGTAGAAAGAGTGAAGGGGAAAGAGCCACATGCTTTTAAGCTACCAGATCTCATGAGAACTCACTATCATGAGAACAGCAGGGGGGAAGTTCACCCCCATGATCCAGTCCCCTCCCTCCAGGCCTCTCCTCCAACACTGAGAATTAGACAATTCAACATGAGATTTGCATGGGGACACAAATTCAAACCGTATCAGATGCTCTCTGCACTTGGCAGCCTGGGTCTTGGGAAGACGAGACTCCACTTCCAGGTCAGGCACTTGGGTTCATCATGAAGCTGAGAGCTTCAGCTTCTGGCAAGTTCTTCTTTCATTGAAAATAAGTCACTGCTCACCATTACTGGTGGCGGTGGCATCTTAAACCAGCATTGTTACTGAATGCCTTGCCCGTTGCCCACAGGTGGGACCCATCCGTGGTTCTGCGGGGAGGGGCTTAACCGGGATGAGGAAGCCTGAAGGCTTTGGACTCAGCTCCATCACTGAGCAGTCCTGCTTCCCTGATCAGCCCCCACATCTATGTGATGGAGCTAACATGCCCCATCACAGGTTGGGGAGAGGAGAATGTACTACCCTCTGTAAGCGCTCCAGACCCATCTTCACTCTCTTCCCTGCTCTGTGCAAGGAGACCTGCACAGATGGCATCATCAGGGCTCCAGTGCTCCCCCACACCCCGTGTCCTGGCTTCTGTTGGGTTCTGGAGGCACCAGAGGAGGCCAGGGGGTGGGAGGAGGGAGAGGCAGGGGTGCTTACTCCCTGGCTCCCTCCCTTTGAGCCATGGCTGCAATGGCTGCCTTACTCTTCTCGGGCCCTACACCCCATTGGGCAGCCCCTCTCCCATACCAAGACACTGATCAATACTCCAGGAAATGGATTAGGTGCTGTTTTTGAATTTGAATGAGACGTCTGGTGGGTTTAAGTAGGGAAGAGACTGAATTTCATTCCCCTTTTTTGAAGGCTCCTCTGGGCTGCTGCAGGGGAGGATTTAGGGAGGCACACAGGGGTGGACAGTGGACATGCTGGCGCTATGGCAAGGTCCAGGCTGCTTTGATGGAATTTGGTCCATGATGGAGGTAGTAAAGATAAACCCAACATCAGGTAGGACAGGAGCCAGAGAAACTGGACCTGCAGAGAAACTCCAGGGTGCGGGGCCAGGAACCCCTGCTGAGCCTGGAGGCAGGGTTAGGGGAGCTCAGTGTAGAGGAAGGACAGGCTGAGGACCCAGTGGAAGCTGGGAACTGCTCCGGGTCTTAGGGAAGAGCTGCGCTGTGCAGGGATGTTAGAAACCAATAAAGTCCTGCAACTCTGGGCAACCTGCATCTCCACAAGGCACTAAATTAAGGCATTAAATAGTGCCATGACCCTTGCCCTTTCTCCTCTTCTAATTGTTCCATACGCACACCCCATCAGTATGGGAGGGGCAGTGATGTGTACTTCCTGAGGAGTAGGGCCCAGCCGAGGTCCCTGGTCCTGCCCTCCCTCCCTCTTCTAGTTCTAGGAGACAGAGTGAGTGGAATTGGGGAGCACTTCCTGGTGTGGAAGCCAGGAAGTTTGAGTGTCTTTTCCAGGTTGGCCACTTACGTGTGGAGGAGGGATTTGCTATGGGATGCTGAGACAGTGGCTTAACCGCTCTGAGCCTCACTTTTCTCATCTGGGAAATGGGCTAACATCTAACTCACTGGGCTGATGTGAACCCTAAGTAAGATGCCAAGGCCAAGTGCTGTGCCTGGCCCTCTGCAGCTGTACCACATTGGTGAGCCCATCCCTCCTACAGAGAGCTCGGCTCTGACAATCCTCCCAGAACCCAGCACTAGTGTCATTCTGCCTTCAGTGTTCCCATAGGCCTCCATTCTCCCATCAGGACCATCTGAAATACCCTAGCTTGGGTGTAATGAATACATTTTAAACAGTCCTGCTAACTCCATTTTGCCCACCCTGAGCTGTGTTGCCCACCCTGAGCTATGTAGGGCATTCTGTTCTGAGAGCTTGTGGTCTGAGACACCTGGCATCTTTGCAACCAGTTTTCTGAGAAACAGGGCCCACTGGCTTATACATCCTGTACTTGCAACCGTGCAACTGCTTACCCCGCATCATGAGTAAAAAACAACTTTAAGTAGAACTTTTTTGTTAGGCACCTCCCTTTTCCCTAACTTGCTCCTCTGCTTCTGTAATAATCTGCTTACCGCCTCCGACCCAAAACTGGTATAAAAATGTTGACCGCCCTTTGTTCTGGGCCGAGAGGTTTGAGCTCTAGCTGACTCTCGGACGCTGGCATTAAAAGTGGACTCTCAACAAACTCAGAGCGTAGCGCTTCTGTTTAATCTTGCTCGGGTATAACACATCAAGGCTTCATGTGGGCAGCCACCACAGACCTTTTCAGCTTGGACACTGGGAGTCCTTATTTCTCTGCTGAGCAACAGCCTTGTAGTCCCAGTCTCTCACCATTGCACCCCAGCCTCATGAGCCTGCTGGTTATATTCGGGAGATGCCAAAGCCTCCCCTGTCCTGGAGCTGTGGCAGGAGAAAAGACACACCGTTGGTCGAGGACCTGCTGCATCCCCAGCCCTGCGCTCACAGGAGCTTCCCACGTTCTATTCCCTCCGAGACTGTGCGTGGGTAGGAGCGGGGAGGAACCACGAGGACACACGGGAAATGCCGGCCACCCCTGGGAGCAGGGCGCTCACCTGGAGACCCAAGCATAGACCCAGCTGGGCACACATGTGAGTGCTGAGTGACACCAGTGATCAGATCTTTGGCCTGTCAGCACCTGGGAATAATTACAGTCCTAAAAACAGCCCTCGTTATTTCTCCCAGGGCTGTGGTGCCCTTTGGAAAAACGGATGTTTCCTGCCAGATCGTCCCCTGAAGCTGCGTTTGTCACAGGCTACTGTGTAAATCCATGTTTGGCTCATTTAAAACAAATCTGATTTATCCACTTGACTGGCCTTAATGCTCCTTCTCCAGACTCTCAAAATGTGACTGATGTCGGGAGCCTTCAGAGGAGCCATAAAGCATCACAGGGGAGCGGCCTGGCTGGGTCCAGCCTGGGGCTCTGAGCTCCTCGTGCTGCCCTAGAGAGCCAGCATGGCCAGTACGGGCAGCCGAGGGCAGAGGCCGTTCTGCTGTGGTGCAGCAGCCATTCGGGAACAGTGGAGGGAGAGAACCCGGGATCTGGAGGAAGGCTCACCTTCAGGCTTATTCACCCCAACAAGGCTCACTGTGGTTCTACCCTGTGCAGGCCTGTGGGGAGCCCAGGCAGCAGCTGTGAACAGACAAAGTTCCTG
>CAUYLG010051137.1:0-12458 GCA_963573385.1 Cacajao melanocephalus | reverse complement strand
AAAGGACATCACGATAAGTCTATTTGGGGTAGTTTGAGGATTCTTCCCTCACTAACATCATTTGGAAATAATTTCATGGGCATTAATTGAATGAATGTGGTGGGATTAAAAGGTGTTCCACCAGAACTTATAGTTCCATACATATATATCTAAGTTTTTTTAGACGGGTCTTACTCTGTTGCCCAGGCTGTAGTGCAGCCACTTACTGAAGAACAGTATAGAATAAATTTTAGCCAGAAATGAGTCAGGGGTTGATGCTGAAATCTTCATAGTCTTTCCCTAGCACGTGTTACATATTGTTAGTTTTCTGTTCTTTCTTCCTTTTGCCTTGATAGAAAGCACTGACTAAAGTGTTGACTTATTTTCAAGAATTCATAGTTCTTATCACTTCAAGGTTCAGGCCAGCCTATGTGATGAAGCAGATAATATGCTTACAAATGGTCCCACTGCCAGCCATAGCCCTTCTGACTATGTATGGCCACAGCTGTAAGAGCTTCACATTTGGGACACTCTATGTCTTGTTTTCTTAACTCTCCCTCCTATGAGGTCTCCATACTGGGTGTAAGGACTCAGAGGTGTGTAGCGAAACAGGCTCTATTACTCTATTTTGTCATTCCTAATTCTGCTGTTTCATTACCCTTTGATGTCATAGAGTCAACAACCCTCTCCAGTGTTAATCTTTGAGGCCTACAAACCCCTATTGCATGGGATACTTGTGAAAAGCAAGAAAAAACACATGAAAGCATTTGGTATAGAATCTGTGATATGTTAGGCCCTCAAATCTCAGTATCTCCCTTTCAAGGTGAGCATTATAGCTTTAAGATTTTTTAAAATTTTGTTTAAATTTGTATTTATTTACTGTTTATGTTTTATAGCTTTATTGAAACTTTCCTGTGTGTCAGCTTTATTGAAGCTTTATTTATTTATTGAGGAAACAATTGTATTTATTTATTTATTGAAATCAATACTGTATTTATTTAATGAGTTGCCAGTCCATTAACCACACACAAGTAGATGGTGAAACCATTGTAGCAATGAAGATATTGAACATATATCTGCTACCTCCACATTTTCTCTGTTCCCATTTCTAATCCCCCTACACAGCTTTTCCCACTGCCTTGCTCGCCCCTCCTCAGGCAGCCATGATTCTGTGACCTGTCACTTTAGATGAGCTTGCATTTCCTGTAACATATGGAAATGCAGTGATAAAGCACATACTCTTTATTGTCCAGCTCCTTTCACTGAGCAGAGTTATTTTGAGATTTGTCTATTCCATTGCATGTATCAATAGTTCACTTCCTTTCATTTCTGAGTAGGATTTCATTTTAAGGACACACAATTTATTTGTGTATTCATCTGATGATGGACATTTAGGTTGTTTGCCAGTTTGGCTATTACAAATAAAGCTTCGATGAACATTCCTAGATCTAAATGTGAGAGCTGAAAGTATAAAAACTCTAAAAGACAACATGGGGGAAAACTAATGTCCCTTGGTTTGGCAAATATTTCTTAATTATGATATAAAAAATAAGATCTGTGAAAAACCACAACAAAATGCACTTATCAAAGGCAAAAATTTATGCTTTTCAGAAGACACTGACAAGAAAAAAAGAAAGACAAGCCACAGAGTAGAGGAAAATACTCATGCAGTCTGTTGGATATATGCAGTAAGACATATATCCATCAGGTAATATGTATCTAGAATATATAAAGAACTTTTACAACTCAATCACAAAAAGCCATGTAATTTGAACAGCAACAACAACAAAAAATCAGGCAAAGATTTGAACAGACTCTTTACCAAAGAAGATATGTGGATGACTAATGAAAACATTAAAAACTATTCAAGATGGGGCACAATGGCTCACACCTGTAATCCCAGCACTTTGACAGGCCAAGGCAGGTAGATCACCTGAGGTCAGGAGTTCGAGACCAGTCTGACCAGCATAGTGAAATCCCGCCTCTATTAAAAATACAAAATTTAGTCAGGCATGGTGGTGTGCACCTGTAATCCCAGCAACCCAGGAGGCTGAGGCGGAGAATCACTGGAACCCTGTGGGGGCAGAGGCTGCAGTGAGCTGAGACTGTGTCACTGCACTCCAGCCTGGGTGATAGAGCAAAACTCCGTTGCAAAAAAAAAAAAAAAAAAAGTGTTCAATACATTTAGGCATTATGGAAACACAAACCAAAACCACAATGAGACAACCCTGCATTCCCAGTGCAGTGACTAAGATTAGAGTGACCACACCACATGTTGATGAGGACAGGACTAACTACAGCCTTTCACTGCTGTCTGGTGAGTGTGCAACATGGTGCAGCTGCCTGGAAAACCATTCCAGATTCTTAGAAGTTAAACATAAACATACCAAATGACCTAGCCATTCCTTTCCTAGGTATTTACCCAAGGGAAATGAAAGCATATGTGTACACTAAGGCTTATTGCTTTAAGTTAAAAGAAAACAAACCAAGCTCAATATCTAGAAACCAACATTTCAGTCACTTAAGCTTTGCAATATAGGCCAGCACCTCAAAGTGTTATTTAAAATTCTGTAATAAGAGACAACTCAGGTTCTCTTCATTTTCATCAACTATTTTCTAAAACGTGGTGGAAATCAAGGATTTTTAGACATTGTGGTGTAAAAGGAAGACATGATACAGAAATACGCGAGAAAAAGATAGCATTGAGCACAAAAACATAAATTTGAAGAAGACACATGCTAATGAACACACCAACAAATAAAATACTTTTAAGACAAATATACTAAAGACATAGTATTATCCCACTGCATAGACCTAAAATATGTAAGGATAGTTTTAGATACATTTCACAGGATGATATGCTGTCATAGACTCACAACCAGGCTGCAGAATGAGACATGGTTGTAAGTGTGTAGATGCAGGTGTGTAGCCCTGGGAAATCACTGCATTTTCCTGGCATTTAATGTGATGCTAGCCTTCTGTGAGTCCTAGAAATGTCTTCAAAGTTTAAAATGTTGATCTTCCAATGAAAGCTACAATTTCAGATATCACCTTTCTAATGGGTAAACTATTTCTGCTTTTGGTGTTACTACTGCATCATCATAACATTACTACTCCCACAAAATTTAGGAGAGTTAGAATTGCCACTGATGTATGGAATGGTCATTTTAGAAAAACTTTTTAAAGTTAACCATGACTTACACAAAATAATTTTTAGTTTGTTATCTGCTTCAAGAATTTGAATAAAGTGTTTCAGTTCAAGTTAATGATGGATATTATATAACATGCACAAATGCAGCAAATTCTTTCATTTTCTTCCAGTTATCCATGTACTATATTAAGCTATGCAATTCACACCCCAGTTGACAGTTACAAAATAAACTGTTCGGGAAATTTGAAACCTTTGTCTAATAAATCTCCCCATATGTTTCTGGTAAATAAATAATTGAGGCTTAAAAGAAGTGCCATCTTTGCTTTTGTTTCAAAAGAACAAAGACCTAGTATCCTTTCTGCTTCTTAAAACAGTCCTTTGCATCACACATCAAGTCACTTACATTAGAAGAAAGCCAATATTAATGTTCCTTTTCATTTTATAGTGCTTAGAAAGTAGTTCAAATGATTTCCACACATCTGCAACTTAGATGTAGATACACCAGGTACTCTAAAAATGCAATCCTAGCATTCTCCTTCTTTAAAAATTATCCAAAGGGCTGTCAACCATTTGCCTAAATCATCTGGCTAACCGACCAATGACATCAGCCCAAATCAGTAAAAAGAGAAGTTAAAATCTGGCTTTGCTGTTTAACACTAAGAGCAGTGACGATTTTTCCATAATTTTTTCACCTATTTCTTTAAAAAGCTCACTTAAGTTATGAGAAACTTAGACAAACAATCTAAAGCCTAGCTTAACTTTCTCATGAGTCAACAAATGACAGAACACACTCACTGCAACTCAGGTAAACAGAGGTAGAGGCATTAGGCGGGTTCATTTTCTTTTTTTTTTAATTAATTCTTTTTTAAAATTATGCTTTAAGTTCTGGTATACATGTGCAGAAAGTACAGGTTTGTTACATAGGTATGCATGTGCTACGGTGGTTTGCCGTACCCATCAACCCGTCATCTAGGTTTTAAGCCCCGCATACAGTAGGTTGGCCCTCGCCAACAGGCCCTGGTGTGTGATTTTTCCCTTCCTGTGTCTATGTGTTCTCATTGTTCAGCTCCCACATAGAATTGAGAACATGTGGTGTTTGGTTTTCTGTTCCTGTGTTACTTTGCCAAAAAGAATGGTTTCCAGCTTAATCCATGTCCCTGCATCATTTTTCTTACCCCTCCAAGCACACCCAGGTTGCATCATCCCTGACAATTATGCCCTAAACTATCTTTCCTGATGAAAAAACAAAAACAAAGCAACAACAAAACTCAAACATGAATGTATTGGAACTTCAGTTCTCTGTACATAAAATAAAAAATAAATAAATAATAAATATGCATTACACAGGTGTACCTCTATTGGGAATAATTTTTGTTAACGTAAGAAGAATATCTGCCTGAATGATATTGGCAAGGCCCGCAGGCTGTGCGCCTTTGCTCTCTTTCTTCCCAGTGACGTCATGGAGCACCCTTTGTCAGCATTTAGTGTTTCCCATTTGGCAGTAATAATCTTTGTAAGTTTGACAAGAATTAAGTCATTTCAAATGGTTTTCAAGGCTCACTTTCAATTCATGTTTCAAATTGCAGTATATGAAGCATGTAAAACACTTGTTTCAATGAGAATATGATGCTTGCATTTAGTATTTACACAATATGAAATAAATCATGTCAGAATTAATAAGGTCTAATTCTATTAATGTCAGCAAAGATTAACGTAGGTTCCCTCTTCTAAGCAGACTCACCCGATACTCTGTGAATTATTCTTGACAGTGTTAAAATTAGACTAAGCCTACAAATAAAATAGACCAGCAAATAAATTGAAGTAATAAATTAAGACATTGTGTAAATAAAGGTGTCTGTGGTAAAAGAAGCCAGATTTGATTGAAAATCCTTACTAAATTTGTCACCAGGAACATACTTATGACTGTATCTCCTGGTGATCCCAGTTGCCTCTGAATTGAGCTTGTTTCTTGACATGCGTTTTTTATTAAAATGTAATATTTATACTTGGGATATAAAAAAGGAAGTAGTGATAACTAGGAGAGACTATGCCAGAGCAAGTGAGCATGATTTAATAATATAACAAAAGAGATTTTGCTTGTCAGGTTAATTAGCTTGATCAGAAGTAGCTACATGCCTATCAGCTAAATGCACAACCTCATCAGTTTGTATAGTTAGTGAAAATGTGGAAGGGTGATTTAACTTGAAGTATCCCTTTTATTTCCACATTTACTTTCATTTGTTTTCTTGCATGGATTGGTACTCAGGGGATCTGTTTCTCTAGAAAGAAAAAGAATGTCTGTTTAACTTTCCACTGAATTTTTCTATTAGGCACACAAAAAATGTTATTTTAAAATATGCTTAGTATTCCAATTAGTAATAAATGATATTATCCCTGAATTTCATTAAAACATAGATCAAGTTGGGAGGACTGGGAAAGAAGGAAGAAAACGTAAATTTGTCTGAAATAATGAAGAACAATATAGGAACTTCACTATGTTCTTAATAGGCAAATTACTTGACAAAGGGTATGATAGATGTTATTCTTTATGATTTATGTATCATATATACATTACTCAAAGCTTAGTGTATATGATTTTTATTTAAATTCTCTGAAATATTTTATGCAAAATTTATTATAGCCCAAAGAAAAAAGTGTAGTTAATTCATGGTGGAAAAGTTAGTAAGTAACTATAAATAAGCCATGATTTTATTTTCCCTCAAAAAGCTTGGTTTCAAAGCCATGGGTTATAGCATGGCTTTAAACATTAAATTGACAAGAATAAAATGGAGGAATATACAATACTATAATTGCAAGGCTTATGAGGAAGTTGCTTATAGTTTATATTGTAATCTTATAACGTATGTGTAACATAAAATATCTCTGAAAGTTTCAAATAACACTTTGTAGGAAAATGTGAGGGAGACCTGCAAGACAAGTGGGTAAAAATCAGAAAAATACTCTTCTCCCTCCGAGTGGTGCGCTGGGGAAGCAGAGGATACATTACATATCTGTTAAACAGTTAGTAGTTAATATACTGCTGTTTCAAGGACGGTAAGGAACATGGAAAGTATACACGACATTATCCATGCCCTCACTAAGTTTGTAATCTAATATGACAGGTAAGATTTATTGTATACAAATTAGTGATGACGATTAATAAAATGACTAAAAGTCAATGCTAAGCAGGAAGTATTGGAGTCAGTTGTATTTGGGGATTGTCAAGCTAAGTGACTTTGGACATTATGGTACTATTAGGGCATTAGAACACAGAGGTGGTGAGGGAACCTGAGAAAAACCCCTATGAGCAAGTATTTAATGTCAATAAACTTAAAAATGCTTCACAATGTCCCACAGATGACAGCGCGTAATAAGGAAAGCTTGGAAACAATCTTAACTTTCAATAACAGAGAAATAACAAATAAAAGGAAATGTTAATCCATATCGCATAATTATCTAGAAGTTGAAAGTTATGTTTTCCATGTTTTCTTTGTGCCACATTTTTTAGCACTTTACTATGAGTATATAGTGCTTTCATATTCATAAAATTATAATTTAAGTATAAAAATACTAATGCCAATGTCATTTGGCAGGAGGATGAGGAATAAATTGAATTGGAATAGTGGAAAAAATATATGTTAGGACCTGCGTTAGTCTCTGAAGGTCTTGTACAATTTGGAAAAATGAACCCAACAGCACTAAATGAAATAAGACCTTTCTTTGGTACTTGAACATTTTCTAAAATTATAGAATCCTATTAGTTTCTAATAATATAAAATCAAATTATACATTTCTCAATCTAAACCACCACTTGAAACTTACAGAGGTCCCAAGACTATTGATAAAACAAATATAACCTTGGATTTTCCCTTTTTAAAATCTTACAATACCTGAAAGGGCATAAAGATACTTCCTTTTATCAAAAGAATTTTATTAGCAGCTAACGATGAACATACTCCTAACTCTTCCAAGGAACAAGGCAGGACATCGCTTTTCTGTTATTGATTGCCAGCTTTGGGACCTACTTAAGATGATATTCAACATTTTCTCCACTCTCATTTTTACTTGGTGATAATTTTGGTTATTATGCAACCAATGTTCATTCCTAGCACCTTCCACTCTGGGCAGAGTATACTTCTCCAAACCACTGCTGAGTGTGACCACGTACCTTGGCCATAGGATACGTGGTATAAGCAGAGGCTGTATATGTGTTTGCATGGTATGGCTTAGCTCTTGTGCTCTGATCGTCTGCCATGGGAAGAACATGCCTAACTGGCTACTACACCACCTTCAGCCATAATGCACAACTAACATACATGGAGCAGATCTGAATCAGATCCATAGCTTGCAAGCCAGTCCTCGAACCAGCAGCTCAGAGAAGCGTTGGACAGTCAGCCATGAGCTAGAGAAAATAGTGCTCTCCTTGCCGACCCACAATAAAAGAACATATGCTTACTGTTGTGAGTTAGTTTGGTGGGGATTTTTTGTGCATTATTATGACTTTAGCTGACTAATGAATCCTTTCTCTTTTATTTTCTTCATCTATCTCCTATATGGCCTTTATTATTAGAAAAAAACAACAAATAAGATCTGAGCTGAAATTAAATGAGGTAAAAGGATATTGGACTTCATGGAAAACTTTGAGCTTAAGCAAAAGTGAATGTCAGGCATGGCTGAGTAGGTAGGTACTGAGATATCATTATGCACTGCTTATCTGGACACATTGAATCTGTCTGTATCAGGCAAGTCCAAATTGTTTTGATTCAGTAATGAGACTGGAAATACTTTCTAATGCCCTATGCTAAAAACTATTTAAGCTATTTTGCTTTCAATGCCGAAGTCTTCCACAGTTAGAGAAGTCCATCTAGCCTTTCAGGGTGCCTGCAGCCATAAACCCATACTGGATACATTGCTATGCCATGCTGGTTTGAAAGTTGAGGCACCCAGATGAAGGCCTATATGTGGAGTCTTGGCCTGTGGTGCCGTGGTAGGAGTCCCTCCAAGCTCCATAACTTTCTGGGTCAATGATTACTAGGAAGGGTTTTCAGTCTATTCCTTACCCACTGACTCTTCTCCAGCCCCAATCTTAAACTGCCAATTAATATATGCATAATTGTTACTACATTGGGAGTAAGTGAATTCCCTCCTGGCTCACCAGTCGCCAAATGGATTAAAGACATCAGGACAAATTAAATCAACAGCTGTGGCATTGGCATCTGTGCTTCACCTTATTAGCTAGTAAGAATGTTATGGGACTATCTGGCTGAGACTGACTCACGACCTCACAGCAGTATGCTCTTGCTCAAGATGCAGCCCTTAATTCCTCACCTGAATGTCATGGTATCTTCTCTAAATAGTCTGTTCATCCTGAAATGTCATAGCCACCACTGTTAAATGTCTTAACATGTGCCTTTTGGTTTGTCTGCATACTGTATTGGGCTATTTCCATCTACTTTCATGACACTTACTACAAAGCATCTGGCTTTACTCTTTTTCTCATAGATGTTTTAAGTAGGAAATTCAAGTACCAGCTTCAAACTTTCTCTCATCTGAGCAAGAGAGCCTAGTATATTTAGTAAAGTTTAAAAATCTTTCCATTGGGGCAGTCCCAGTGACAAGAACTGGTGATACTCTGGGAGTTTGTCCCACGAGCTTCTCTCCTTGGCTTATTTTAATCTGTATCATTTTGCTATAATACGTCATAACCATGAGTGTAACTGCTTTCAAGGAGTTCAGTGAATCTTCCTAGAAAATTATTCAACCCCGAGAGTGGTCCTAGTGACCCAAAATTTACAAATCATGTAAGAAGTGAGATAGTCTTGGGACCCCCACATTTTTCAATTGGTGTCAGAAGTGAGAGTCCTCTTGGAAACTCCCTAACTCTGTAGTTGGTGTCACTAGTGAGATTGTCAGAAGGAGATGCAGGGCTGGCTTACATACCTTCTTGAGTGTATGCTAACACTCAACATGAAGTGTTTGGAAGGGAAGGTTCCTACTAGATAGATACCCTCAACTCTGTGGGTGATCTTGTGGAGAGTGGGTGGAGAAAATGCTGGTATGATTCTTTCCCAAATCACCTCAACTTTCTTTTCTGCTACCCAATTCATGGTTCTGAGACCAGGGCTGCAAATCTGGATGCTGGCAGCATGGATTATCCTGTAACAAGAAACCGAAACTCTATCTTTGTTTTATATCAGAATTCTAAGGGACTGATGGGGTGGACTGTGCATTTATCCCTTCTTGGAAAACTGGGATTGACAAGGAATATAGCAATATTGCCTGATTGAAGATCATCCTGGCCAACATGGTGAAACCCCATCGTCTCTACTAAAAATACAAAAATTAGCCAAGCATGGTGGCACGTGCCTGTAATCCCAGCTACTCAGGAGGCTGAGTCAGGAGAATTGCTTGAACCCAAGAGGGGTAGGTTGCCAAGAGCTAAGATGGTGCCACTGCACTCCAGCCTGGGTGACAGAGTGAGATTATGTCTCAAAAAAAAAAAAAAAAAGACCTTCAGATGATTAGCAAATTAATATAAAGTTAAAGTTTTAAATTACATGAATCTAGGACGATAGCCAGGAACGTTGTGGTTACCACAGGGAGTGAGATGCTGAGATCAGAAATGATAGATTTGTTGCTGGCTGAAACAAGTCAAACAGCTTTTAAAATTTTTGTGATCCACTTAATAATATAAAAATAAAAATGACTATTATTTTGAAACATTTTGTTAGAAAAAAATTCTGTTTGCAATCCTGTTACTTTGAGTGTTATGGCTCTGATTAGCCTAGAAGAAAATATACATACAAAACTGGTTTTATTTTTAATTGTAGAAAATGAGGTTTTTTATTTTTGTTAAGATAAAGAAAAAATTTAAAGTCATCTAGCTTTAAAATATTGTCTGAAATTCAAATATTAGGAACACGGACAAAAATAAACCATGAAAGTGGCCCATTTTCTTTCATTGGGGGGATTATACATTCCCTATAAATCCTCAAAATACAAGTAAATGCCAATTTGCGATAGTTCTTAGTTACAAAATGGAAGACTGGTCATAAAACAAAATGAAACACATATCTAGCGTTTCCAGGGGAACACTTGAGTAATATGATGAATAATGTTAGTGAAATCCATTCTGGGAAACGTTTTGTAACCTGATTTTCTCAGTAAACATAAAACATTGACTTCCCCATCTGACTAACGTTCACATCAATGAATTAAACACACCATGTGCTACCCATCATAGCCCTGATAGAATGACACAAAACACAAAAAAGATGAAAATAGTGTCAATCTTCATGGGAAAGGATCAACTGACTTTTAACCTGTTCAATCCTCTCACTGATATTTGATATCAATTTATCCTTTAAATATTACTTAATTTAGCCCTAATTTATTTTCTGGCAGATGACTCCAGGCAAAGAACAAGCTTGAATTCAATAAGAACCCACTTTTCCTTCTGGACTTTCATCCTTTCAAAGAATAGCTAGCACAAATTGGTGGAGCATTTTAAACTTTATTTGCCATGTAATTTCACAAAGGTAATTAGAGAATCAAACCAAAAACATGGATCATCTGTTCCCAAAAGCATGTCAGACTTCTGGTGATGGTGGAAACGTGAAGTAGTTATGTGATCAATTACAAAATAAATACATTGTAAAAATACTTATTTGAAGATGCACCTTTATGTCTATATTTAGATACATATATATTACACACATGCACCCACTTGCACGAGCGCACACACACACTCCTATGTAGATAAAGAGGTATAATAAGTGTCCTAAAGTAAGGAGAAGGGAGATTGAACTTGATAACTTCTCAAGTTCTCGGAACTTGATAAATGATTTTGGAAGAAGGAAGAGATGAAAGTTGTGACTTCCCAGCACAGTTCTACTCAATTTTCATAGCCACAATGGCAGAAAATTAGTTCTGGGCAAAACCACGGCTTCCACAGTTCAAGGTGCCAGATGGTAGATTTCAGGACTGGAAATGAAGCTAGAACATTTAAAGGTTAAAGTAAGTGCTGCATGAGAACCATAAGAGTACACGAATCTATAATTGATGAGCCCAGAAGATTAAGAGGAGATTTTGCATTTACTGAATAAAAACAAGATAGCAAGAGGAGGAAAAAATCATAGCATGTAAAAGATGCTACGGGAGTTTAAAACAAAGATAGCAGAATTGCTGATTCATTACAATGGTGGAGAGATAAAGTTAGGAAAAGCCCTCTGAATTAGTATAAAAATAAAAAGAAAATAAAAATTGTTAAAATATATGAATATAATAAAATAAGAATTTTGATCTATTATATCCAAAACCCTACTTGTGTGTTTGTGTAATTAAGGAGACAAATTAATGAAGAAAATAGTATAATAAAATTGCTAGAATGGAAGAACTTAAAAATGCCATATTAAAATTGTGCATCCGGAACCTAGCAAAATGAATGCAATGATCTGTTTTAAAGCACATTTTTGTGAAATCTGAAAATGCTGAGGATGAATAAGACTCTGACAACTTACAGACAGAAAATTTATTTTCCTTCAAATAAATAAAAATAAAAAATAAATTCATACTTCACCTCCACTTAAATTGGAAGATAAATGAAAATTAATTCATACTCCTCATACTTCAAAAACACTTGTAGCCAGAATACAATGGAATACGTCCTTCAAGTTTTAAAAGAAAATATTTTTTTTTTCTTTTGCGACAGGGTCTTGTTCTGTTGCTCAGACTGGAGTACATTGGTGTAAGCGTGGCTCATTGCAGCCTCAGCTTCCTGGGTTACAGCAATCCTCCAGGCTCAGCCTCCCGAGTAGCTGGGACTACAGGCATCCACCACCATACCTGGCTATCTTTATTTTTATTTTTTGTAGAGATGGGGTCTCACTAAGTTGCCCAGGGTGGTCTTTAACTTCTGGGTTCAAGCAGTCCTCCTGTCTCAGCCTTCCAAAGTGTTGAGATTACAGACATTAGCAACCAGAAAATAATTTTCTTTTATTTTTTTTTTTTTTTTTTTTTTTTTTTGAGACAGAGTTTTGCTCTCATTGCCCAGGCTGGACAACCTCTGCCTCCTGGGTTCAAGCAATTCTCCTGCCCTAGCCTCTTCAGTAGCTGGGATTACAGGCACGCACCACCAAGCCTGGCTAATTTTGTTTTTGTATTTTTAGTAGAGACGGGGTTTCTCCATGTTGGTCAGTCTGGTCTTGAACTCCCAACCTCAGGTGATCTCAGCCTCCCAAAGTGCTGGGTTTACAAGCGTGAACCACCATGCCCAGCCTGAAAATAATTTTCATCTTGGAATTTTTTGCTCACCAAATCTGTCAAGTGA
>CAUYLG010051136.1:0-19867 GCA_963573385.1 Cacajao melanocephalus | reverse complement strand
AGAACTAACACCATAAAAAACCTAGAAGAAAACCTAGGCAACACCATTCAGGACATAGGCACAGGCAAGGACTTCATGACTAAAACACCAAAAGTGATGGCAACAAAAGCCAAAATAGACAAATGGGATCTAATTAAACTTCAGAGCTTCTGCACAGCAAAGGAAACAATCAGTAGAGTGAACCAGCAACCAACAGAATGGGAAAAAATTTTTGCAATCTACCCATCTGACAAAGGGCTAATATCCAGAATCTACAAAGAACTAAAGCAGATTTACAAGAACTCGTCCAAAAGTGGGCAAAGTATATGAACAGACACTTTCAAAAGAAGACATTTATGCCAACAACAAACATATGAAAAAGTGCTCATCATCATTGGCCATTAGAGAAATGCAAATCAAAACAACATTGAGATACCATCTCATGCCAGTTAGAATGGTGATCATTAAAAAATTTGGAGACAACAGATGCTGGAGAGGATGTAGATAAAAAGGAACACTTTTACACTGTTGGTGGGAGTGCAAATTAGTTCAACCATTATGGAAGACATTGTGGCGATTCCTCAAGGATCTAGAAACAGAAATTCCATTTGACCCAGCAATCCCATTAGTGGGTGTATACCCAAAGCATTATAAATCGTTCTATTATAAAGACACATGCACATGTATGTTTGTTGTGGTGCTGTTTACGATAGCAAGTCCTGGAACCAACCTAAATGTCCATCAATGACAGACTGGACAAGAAAAACGTGGCACATATACACCATGGAATACTATGCAGTCATAAAAAACGACGAGTTCATGTCCTTTGTAGAGACATGGATGAATCTAGAAACCATCATTCTCAGCAAACTGACACGAGAACAGAAAATCAAACACCACATGTTTTCACTCATAGGCAGGTGATGAACAATGAGAACACGGGCACAGAGAAGGGAACAACACTCACTGGGCTAGGTGGGAGAGGGTGGAGGGAAGGGGAGGGGAGGGACAGTTGGGGGCAGGGAGGATGGGGAGGGATAACACCAGGAGAAATTCCTGATGTAGGCAAAGCGGGGGTGGGATGAAGATAGCAAACCACCATGGCATGTATGTACCTATGCAACAATCCTGCAGGATGCAGGATGTGCACATGTACCCCAGAGCCCAAAGTACAATAATTAAAAAAAAACTTTACTTCCTATTTTTCAAAAAGTAGATGCATAAACAGTCTAGAAAGTTATGTCTAGATAGTGGGATTTTGCATGAGTCTTTCTTCGAAGTGCCTACATGTGTTTTCTGATTTGCTACAACAATATGTATAAATTCTATACGTAAAAGTGCCACACCAAGCTCACAGAGTAGATCCTCAAAGTAGATTTCACAACAACTGCTTTATTTGGTAAGTAATCTCAAGGAACAGGAGGGGTGATGTGGAAGAGTGACACTGGGCTAGAAGGAAAGCCAAATCAAGGGCGGGTTATAAAGCTGACCACCACCCATGGGAAACTGAGGTCTTCTCTCTAGAAATTATTCCAAACAGCCATGTAAAATGAACCTCATCATTGTCTTCCTGAGGGAGATAAGATGGAAGGATTTATCCACAGCTTCCTTCCCCATTAGTCAAGGGTGTTCAGTTCCTCCGATTTCCAGGTTTGCACATTTGACAGAAGAGCTAAGAAGGTTGCTGCAGGTGTCCCACTGACTACAGCAGAAAAGCCTCAGGGCAGAAAACAACAGCCTGACAGAGCAGCTGGAGTGAGCTGCGGGAATGTAACTGAAGTGAAAAGGGGGAGGTGAGAGGGTGAGCATACGTGCACCTTATATAATATAATGTTGTATAACATTAGAGATGGAAATATCTAGTTTTTCAAGCTGTGACTCTCTTGTTAATTAGAATAAGGCCCATGAGTAAGAGCAATTGTTACAGAAAAGGCCAAATGGAAGCTCCTGAAACTGCCAAACCTGCATCCAGCCAAAATAGTATCACAGCTCCAAAGGACATAGAAGAGATTAGAGCCACCCTCAAAGATTTAAAGGATGCAAGGGTAGTGGTTCCCATTGAGTTGCCATTCTGGCATCCACAAATACCAGATGGTAAATGACTGTGTACTCCTTTGGTTTAACAAAGGAGTAGTCTCAATTGCAGTAGTCCATATTGCACTGGGTGTGATATCTTTACTAGAGATGATTAACACAGCCTCAAGTATGTAGTATGCCATCATTGATCTGGTAAAAATAGTCTTTTCATACCAATAAAAAACGATGATCAATGTAGTTTGCATTAGCAGGAAATGACAATTGTATATATTCACACGATTGCCCCGGGACTATATTAGTTCTCTTATTTTCTGTCATAGGGGTCTGTACTATCTGGTCATTTCACAAAAATTACATTGGTCTATTTTGAGGATACATGATAATGAGCAAGATGTGGCATGTACTGTAGATGCCTTAATAGACATGTATAATCCAGAGGGCGTGACATTAACCCTATGAAGATCCAGAGGTCTGCCAGACTAGGACAGGACATGTACTCATGGCCCCTTCAAAGTAAAAAGTAGCTTGCTGTATCTTTCACTGCCTACTTGTAAGAAAGAAGCATACCACTTGTTAGGCTCCTTTGGTTCCACACTGATGGAATGCGGCTCCTGGCAGGCTTCTGGGCCTCTATAGGCTGAGTACCTCACCACAGGATACCAAGTGGCCATGTGGTCAGAACAGCTCATCATGAGCCCGATGATGTCAAAGCCCCAAGTTATAAGGATAGGTTGGCTCAGCAGGAATCTACTGTAAGAGAGAAGCAGTACACTGGAGAGTGTGCTTGAGCAGGTGCACTAGGCACAGATAAGCTGCAGGAAAGCTGGCCAGGCCCCCTCTACCGAACCCCCTGCTGTGGCACTGACTGACATCTCTTCCTTGGCTCTCACCCATGACCTCATGGTGGTTTTTCTATGACTAGCTAACAGAGGAGAGAAACTCAAGCTTGATTCACAGTGGTCAGCTTGGTGAAGTTGATAGGGATTCATGAGTGACTTTGAAAGACCATGGTGTAGGCAAAGATAGCAGTGAGGCAAATCCTCTCAATGGAAAAGCCACTTTACAAAAACATTAAATTGCCTTTGTATATATTTATGTATTAACATTCTTATGTGTATTAGCTTTACTTGCAAATTTATATAGGACTTACAAATATTTTTATTGAGTATTGTTTAAATGATCTGGATTTAAATCACACCATCAGTTTAAAAAATAGGCATTTTGATGTTAATATTAACAATGTTGGCTGGGTGCAGTGGCTCACGCCTGCGATCCCAGCACTTCGGGACGCCAGGAATTTGGGAGGATCTCTTGAGCCCAGGAGTTTGAGACCAGCCTAGGCAACATAGCAAAACCTAGTCTGTACAAAAAAATTTTTTAAATTAGCCGATACGATGGTGCACACCTGTAGTCCCAGCTACTTGGGTGGCTGAGGTGGGAGGATTGCTTGAGCTAGGGAGTCTGAGGCTGCAGTGAGCTGTGATCACACCACTGTACTCTAGCCTGGGCAACAGAGTGAGATCTTATCTCAACAAACAAACAAAAACAATTAGTAGGAGAAAACAGAAGGAGAAGACTTCTAAGACCATATTGAAATCATGCATAAGAAATAATAGGCTCTTAGGGAATTCTATTATTATTGCCTCAGCAAGAGGAGATTTGGTAAGCCTTGACACATCAAGAAGGCAGATCGAAATAGGAGAAAGACAACGGCATTTCAAAAACAAATGCAGTTTTTGAAGAAGGAGCAGCCTCAAGAAACAGACCTCTTGAACACCGAACCAGGAAGGAAGAAGTGTTTATTATTACTGAACTGGGAAGGAAGAGGTGTTTATTATTACGGCCCAGGAGAAAGGCTTTATGTTTTGTCTAAACGGCCAAGCTCCCCTAACAAAGAGAAGCTCTGCCTTTGCATAGGCTTAGACTCTAGATATTACACATTAAAGAATCTTAGGTTTACAGCCTTAGAAATTACAAGTGAAAGGGTCTTGGGTTTACAGTTTTAGAAATCTCATATGAAAGGGTCTTGGGTTTACAGTTTTAGGAATTACATGTGAAAGGGTCCTGGTCCCTGGATGGAGGAGTAGGGTGGGGGTTTGATCTTGTTTAAGTAAAAACAGTGTCTTCTGGAGAGATTCCCCCATACCACACCTGCTATCTTATAGGAAGGTGATTTAGGAGGCGCCAGTCGGCCAGCCTTTTCTTCTATTGAAATGCAGTGTGGAAGTCAAGGGGGAGGTGATCCTAGATGCCTGGGTCTCCTTCCTCACTTTGAATCAAGGTTCTGACACTTCCTGTGAGTATGACTTTGGTAAAGTTATTTAACCTCTCTGGACCTCAGTTTCCTCCTTTGTAAAATCAGCCTGATGATACCTTAACTAGGTTCTTGACAGGAATGCCAAGTACAGTTGTACAGCCTATGAACAAAGGAACCTAATGGAAGAGGTGAGAAGGGACTAACATCCCACCTGGGCTCAGATCACTGAGCAGCATTTACCTTGCAGAAGTTTTGTTTCTAGTTTGCACAAGGCCCCTGTAGGTTACACCTTAGGACTGGATGTTCTAAGGATTTAAGAGACAACCCATTTGTAAAGCACTTAGTAAGCAGCAATCAATGGTAGCTGCTATTGTATTCTGTCACTTACTGAAAACCTACACTGCAAATAAAAGTCAGGACCCAGCCCTGTGTGATAGAGACAGCCACAATGGAAGGGCAGACAAAGTCTGCTTCCCCAGGGACTCTAAAGGACATAAGGGCAGGGATCTGTCTTACTCACCTCTGATGTTCTGGGCAGTTAGCAGACAATAAATTTTTGTTTAATGCCTGAGTAAATAAAAGGATCCTCTTCCTTCTTGTTTTTGAAAAAGTAACAATAATAAAAGCATCTTTGAAAATATTTGCTTGGATGCGTTTTTGAGCGCCTTATTTTCCTATGTTGGTTTTCAGTTCGCCAGTTCTCAGACTGAGTTTCTGTCCGTTTTGAGGACACTTAGAGGGTAAATTTAAGTCTCTGTTCAGAGTATGTCACTTCATTGTCTTATATTTAGAAAGAGAATTCTCAACAAAACCAAGCAATAACAACTCAATAGATTCTCCAAGCTTTTTTTTTTTGTCGTGATTGCCATGTAATCAAAGTTTCAGCCCCACAGAAATGGCACTAAACCACCCATTGTGTTATATTGATCAAATTTAAGTCTGATTTCTTTAGAGTCTTTCTGCTGACCCTTGTTGTCTCTTTGTTTCTTTTAGATTACTGAATGAGTCTGGCTCTTTAAATTATGCTTACTGAACTCTGTGACAGCCCAGAACAGCAACTAGGTAGAACTGGGAGAAACTGTCTGCCGAGATAAGTGGTAGAAGAGCCCTCTCTTGGTTCCACCCAGACTCCTCCTCATCTTCCAACGTGCAGTGGAGACTCAAAGCACACCGTGACTTCATCAGCAGTATAGGGAGATTCCAGAATGGTCTTCTTCAGTGATAAACAGGGGATGCATCTGAGGTATCATGGAAACCGTCTTTCCCCTAAACAAAACTTGCAGTGGAATCTGGCAAAATAATCTTTTCAGTTTAACAAATATAATTTCTCTATAGTTGCCTCTGAGTTAAGCAACTGGCTCTAAAATATGATATGATGCAATAAAAAGCAATATGCCTTGCTAATGTGGGTCATTTATTCTGTTTGTGTCCCACCTCTGTTCCATTGCTGGGTTGAATTCCTCACTTTCTCCTAGTTCACCAGTGACTGGGCTCATTAACTTGTCAGAATTAAACTTTATGTGTTGTGCTGCTAGCTTCTCTTTCTTTAACAAAAACTATTTTTTTTTAAATTTTAACTTTGATTTTAGATTCATGGGGTACATGTGCAGGCTTGTTACACTGGTATATTACATGATGCTGAGGTTTGCCATATGATTGACCCCTTCACCTTGGTAGTGAGGATAGCACTCAACAGGTAGTTTTCCAGCCATTGCCCCCTCTCCCTTCCTCGCCATTCTTGGAGTCCCCAGTGTCTGTTGTTCTTACGTTTGTATCCATGTGTACCCAATATTAAGCTCCCACTTATAAGTAAGAACATGCAGTATTTGTTTTTCTGTTCCTGCATTAATTCTCTTAGAATAATGGCCTCCAGCTGCATCCTTGTTGCTGCAAAGGACATGATTTTGTACCTTTTGTGGATATTCCACAGTGTATAAGTACCACATTTTCTTTATCCAATAAACCATGGATGGGCACCTAGGTTGATTTCATGTCTTTGCCATTGTGAATAGGGCTGTGATGGACATACAAGTGCATGTGTCTTTTTGGTAGAACTATTTATTTTCCTTTGGGTATATAACCAGTAATTATATTATTGGGTTGAATGGTAGCTCTGTTTTAACTTCTTTGAGAAATCTCCAAACTGTTTTCCACAGTGGCTGAACTAATTTATTAATACATTCCTACCAGCAATGTGTAAGTGTTCCTTCTTCTCTGAAGCTTTGTCAGCATCCATTATTTTTTTACTTGTGTGAGATGGTATTTATTGTGGTTTTGATTTCTCTAATAATTAGTGATGATGAGCATTTTTTAATGTTTGTTGGCTAGCTGTATGTCACCTTTTGAGAAGTGTCTGTCCATGTCATTTCCTCAATTTTTAATGGAGTTATTTGGTTTTTTGCTTGTTGCTATGTTTAAGTTCCTTATAGATTCTGGATATTAGACCTTTGTTGGATGCATAGTTTGTGAAAATTTTCTCCTATTTCTGTAGGGTGTCTGTTTACTCTGTTTATAGTTTCTTTTGTTGGGCAGAAGCTCCTTAGTTTAATTAGGTCCCACTTGTCAATTTTTGGTTTTGTAATTGCTTTTGAGTTCTTAGCCATAAATTCTTTGCTAAGGCTGATGTCCAGAATGGTATTTCCTAGATTTTTTCCTAGGGTTTTTATAGTTTGAAGTCTTACATTTAAATATTTGATCAGTCCTGAGTTAATTTTTATATATAGTGACAGGTAGGGATCTAGTTTTATTTTTCTGCATATGACTAGCAAGTTAGCCTAGCATTGTTTATTGAAAAGGGAGTCCTTTCCCCATTGCCTATTTTTGTCAGCTTTGTCAAAGATCAAATGGTTATAGGTGTATGATTTTGTTTCTGGGTTGTCTATTCTGTTCATTGGTCTGTGTGTCTCTTTTTGTACCAGTGCCATGCTGTTTTGATTACTGTAGCCTTATAGAATAATTTGAAGTCAGGTAATGTAATGCCTCTGGCTTTGTTCTTTTTGCTTAGGATTGCTTTGGCCATGCAGGGTCTTTTTTGGTTCCATGTGAATTTTAGGATAGCTTTTTCTAATTCTTTGAAAAAATGACATTGGTAGTTTGATAGGAATAGTGTTAAATCTGTAGATTGATTTGGGTAATATAGCCATTTTAACAATACTAATTCTTACAATTCATGAGCATGGAATGTTTTTCCATTTGTTTGTGTCATCTCTGATTTCTTTCTACAGTATTTTGTAGTTCTCCTTATAGAGATCTTTGACCTCCTTAGTTAAAGCTGTATGCCAAGGTATTTTTTGTAGCTATTGTAAATGGAATTGCATTTTTTATTTGGCTTGAATGTTATTAGTGTATAAAAATGCTACTGATTTTTGTACATTGATTTTGTATCCAGAAACTTTACTGAAGTTTATCCATTCCAGGATCCTTTTGGCAGAGTCTTCAGGGTTTTTTAGGTATAGAATCATATTGTTAGGGAAGAGAGATAGTTTGACTTCTTTTCCTATTTGGATGCCTTTTATTTCTTTCTCTTGCTTGATTGCTCTGGCTAGGACTTCCAGTACTATGTTGAATAGGAGTGGTAAGAGTGGGCATTTTTGTCTTGTTCCAGTTCTTAAGAGGAATGCTTCCGGCTTTTGCCCACTCAGAATGATGTTGGCTGTAGGTCTGTCATGGATGGCTCTTATTATTTTGAGGTATGTTCCTTCTATTGTGCTGCTTGTTTTAAACAGTGTTGAGAATACCAGTCCCTGTAACTGTAACAGGAAAATTTCCCACAGAAGGGCAGCCTCGGTTAGCATAAGAAGGGGCCTTTGTTCTTCCTCAGAACAACTAATCCCTCTTGTAAACAGGCCTGCCATCCAACTCCAGAGACTTCTAAAGAGTTCTGTCCTTGGAGCTTTCTTTAGTTCCTCTGAGCATGTTTCATTGTAACAGTGGGCCAGGTCTTCTGCTGGTTTTAACTGCCTGTTTTGAGGCTGCTTTCAGGACAGCTGCTTTTAAGTTAATCTTTATATTCACTGACTTTGATGGAAAACAAACAGTATTACGCTGTTGCTTCTGTATGAACACAGGATTTCTTAGGATTAACTCTATTCAAACCCAAGTAGCAAACTTTTGGGCAAATATTTAAGTGAGTACATCACTGTAAATGCAGTTTATAATTGTTTTCTCATTAAATGTATTATATTTACAGGATTTCTCTACAGGAAAATGTTGGAAGAAAGTTTAAAATTACATTCTGCACAGTCATTATATTTTGGAATGCTATATTAGAAAATCACAAAATATTTGAAGAGAGAGATACCAATCCTCAGATATGATTTTCCATTTTTGATTCTAATAAAATAATGCCAGGTGTTCTGTTCCTGATCTATGGTGAAGTTCTAGGTTCCTTTAACTTCAAAATCCTTCCCAATGCCTATCAGGTTATCTTTCTGGGATACTCCCCAGGCTTCCCAATTAACTTCACAAATCCCACTTCATAGATTACCCAAAATAACAGAAAGAGGCCTTGTAAGGGAATGGTTAAGAGCATGAGCCTGATGCGGTATTAGCTGTACCCCTTACTACCTATATGACAATGAGCAAGTTGCTTAAACATTGTGTGCCTAATTTTCCCGTTGTAACATGGGAATAGAAACAATACATACCTCAGAGAGTTATTAGGATTAAATGAGTTAATATTTCTAAAGTTGTTAGAATAGTACCTGGCAGGAATTACTACATAAATGTTGCTAAATTAAATTTTACCTAAGTCTAATCCTGACTTGCTTTTTCTCTCCAAAATCAGAAGTATTTATATCCCATAAATTTAGTGGAAAAAATTTGTTAATCATTTTTAATGCCTTTTATATAAATAACATATGTAATAAGTATCTTCAGGCTGGGTGTGGTGGCTCACGCCTGTAATCCCAACACTTTGAGAAGCTGAGATGGACAGATCACTTGAGGCCAGGAGTTTGAGACTGGCCAGCATGGTGAAAACCTGTCTCTACTAAAAATACAAAAGTTAGCCGGACATGGTGGTGTGCACCTGTAGTCCCAGCTACTAGGGAGGCTGAGGCAGGAGAATCACTTGAACCCAATATATGGAGGTTGTAGTGAGCCAAGATCATGCCACTTCACTCCAGCCTGGGTGACAGAACGAGACTCCATCTTCAAAAAAAATAAATAAATAAAATAATAATAAGTATCTTCATTATAGATTATAAACAATCTAGAGGTCCAAATATAAACAAATTGTTAAAATATCAAGATATTTAATTTTTAAAAGTAAAATATAAATTTATTTTCAGTATATGTTTAAGTGGAAAAGCAGGTTACAAAAAATAATGTACATTATGATTCAATTTTTATTGAAACAGTATGTATTAGAGAAGGCGGCAAAAGAAAAGTCTAAACAGATAGATAGCAGAATGCTCCCAGTGCTATTTTGGGTGATGAAATGATGAGAGGTTTTTTTATTTTATTCTTCTTTTTTCAAAAAATCTAGATCTTATAAATTGTCTCAAAGAACATTTGTGATTTATAAATAAAAACAAATTGAGAATTTTAATAAAAGTATAGATTTATGATTGTGGAAACTTATTTTCTCTCCATGGAAATCTCTAAGGAAACTGAAGAAATATATCAAATTCCTCTAATTTAATATAATCACAATTTTCATGAACCTCAAAGTTATCAAGGAAGAGCTATTTTAACCCATTGCCTTAGATATCATAAGATATAAAAGGTATTTTAAACAATTTTGCATTTATCAGTTTATATATTTTAATCATTTGTTCTCATTTTTATCTTACATTAGCTGTGGATAAATAGTTTAATGTTGGTTTGTATTACATAACCTGACTCTTAAAACAACTCTTTACATTAAATTTGGGAACTGAGGTTGATATTCTACAGATAAAATAAGTTTTAATTATGTTTTTTCAATCTAGCAAGTAACAGAAATAAAAAGTTTCAAGGGATTATTTGTGAGGTAAGATAAATATCTATTTAAATTTGATAAATTTTCCAGGAGCTAGAGAGAAAAGTTATATAATAATACCATCTTACCATTACTGTTATTAGGAAGATTTTATTAGGTCACTTCTGATTTTTGCCCTTCTTCAAGTGTGACTTTGTTTATCGTCAAACGGAGTTGTTGGTTTCTTCCAATCTCATGTCAGGCTTAAGTAAAATCTTTGCATGTTCCTCCTTCTTTTTGTTTTTTTTTTTTTAACCATGTTGAAGATTATCCTTCCTCTCTCATACTAAGAATTATAAACCTAAAAGCTAAAATACAGCATACCAGGAAACTAATAATTTGATAGATTTAAAATGTACAGATTTAAGGGATGTCAATTGATTTTTGTTCTTCCACAGAACTGAAAAACCCATTTCTGCCTCTTGCTGAATTAACTGTTAACCCTCTAACTCACACATTTTTTAAGTATTAGAAATATCTGTTTTAACCTTGCTAAGTCTGTGCAATCATCTTCTCTAGCTATCTTGCTTCTTTTGTCCCTAAGAGGAATTCCCACTGGATTATTAAAAACTTTCTGCCTTGCTTTCCTTAAATCTGTTCTCAGAGTTAGAAAAAACAGTTCTGAGAAGAAGATGACCCAGTTTTCTACAGTGAATAAAACGTTTTTGCACCACAGTAGAAATCTTACAGTATTTTTTTCAAAGTTGTGAGATGGTGGGGAAAGGGTGTATTTTTCTTCTTATTAGAAGTATTGAATAAAAGATAAATAACATGTCAAAAATCTTACTTAGAAAATCTACCAGCCAAAAATCTGTAAAGACAGCCCAGAAAACTACAAGGAGGTTTAAAAAAAAAGAAAAAGTGAGGCAAAGCTTCTTTCTCTTGTAATCTAGCTTCTCTATATATTGAAAGACTCAATGTGGCTTTCTATTTCAAATCTTACACTATAAAGACATTTGATTAACAGTGATACTAGGTTAATAAAATATTTTACTCAAGAAAACAGCCCTCTTATACCATATAAAAAGGGAAAAATATTCAAATAGAACTCAGAATAGAAAGTACTAAACTCTTTTACTCTATGTAAGGAAATTACCAGATTTTTTTTTCTGGAAGATTGGTAGTTTTTCATATTATTTCTCATATGCTGTTCTCCTTAAATTTATTGCCTTTTTATCTTCTGCTAAATCCACAAAAAAATATTTTAAAGATGTTCTCTTACAGTACCGAAAAAGTTAACTAAATTTTTTCTACTGTCTCCATCCAGGAATCCATTCCAATTATTTACATTTAAATTTCTTAATTTATCCATTTATTTATTGATTCACATATACTTATGGCGTGCCTACAATGTTTCAGTGACTGGGTTAGGCTCTAGGGAAACCATGCCTGGTGAGCATGAACAGGCACAGCTCACACTCTTATCGAGCTGATAGGCTAATGAGTTATTCAGGTATGAATCAAATGATCACACTAGTGGAGGCAGAATTATGAACTGAGGTTCAAGTTCTGAAAAAAAGAACACTGTCCCAAAGAGTGGACCCTTACCTAGAGTAGGGGACAGGGAGAACTTCCCTGGGAAGCAAAACAAGGCATCAAGAACCAAAATGAGGCTGAGTTTAAGATTTAATCTCCTTTCATAAGAACATTGCGGGAAGCCAACCAGACCATTAATTCTAAAGGTGAGCAGCACAAAATTTCATCTGAACCCATTTTCTGACCAAAAATGTTTCCTCTTATCTCATAGGAAATACTTAGGACATCTCATCGAAGCATTATACAGAGTAGGTTTTTGTTTCCTGGCTGTTCCCATGTATTTAAGTAAGAAAAAGAGTGGAAAAAAAACTCATCATTTTTTCACCATTTTGTTTCTCTGTCAAATAAATTATGTTTCTGAAATATTTTCTATATAAAAAAAGATGTTTCATGGATTCTTATTTGCAAATCCATTCCACAATATTGCTATTACATATTCTAATTTATTCTTTTTTACCCTCTTTGGAAATCTGTAACTATATATCACATTACTACTCACTTATGTTTCATTAAATGGAACACATTAGATAATTTTATTTGTACTTGTTGCTTTATTACTGTTTTAAATTATTATGAAGAAGATACTTTTATTTTATTTTTTGAGACAGGGTCTCACTTTGTCACCCAGGCTGGAGTGCAGTGGTGTGATCTCAGCTCACTCCAGTCTCCACCTCACAGGTTCAGGTGATCCTCCCACCTCACCCTCCGGAGTAGCTGGGTCCACAGGCACGCACCATCATGTCCGGCTAATTTTTTTGTATTTTTTATAGAGACAGGATCTTGCCATGCTGCCATGTTGCTCAGGCTGGTCTTGAACTCCTAAGTTCAAGCAATCTGTCTGACGTGGCCTCCCAGGGTGTTGGGATTACAGATGTGAGCCACATATCCAGCCAGACAATATTTTTATATCAGACTTTCCCTAAAACTCCAAATATATTTGATACCTTTTTATCTGGTTGCATTTATCTGTTGTTTTTATTTATTTTTGATTTATTTTGAAACAGGCTGTCATTCTGTAGCTAAGGTTGGAGTGCAGTGGCGCAAATCATAGCTCACTGCAGCCTTGAACTTCTGGGCTCAAGCATTCCTCCCACCTCAGCCTCCTGAATAGCTGGAACTACAGGTGCACCCCCCATGCCCAGCTAATTTTTAAATTTTTTGTATAGATGGGGGTCTTGTTTTGTCCTAAGGCTGGTCTTGAACTCTTGGTCTCAAGCAATCCCCCAGCCTTGGCCTCCCAAAGTGCTGAGATTATAGGCGTTAGCCACTGTGCCCAGCTTGCTTTTTATTTTTTTAAATTTATTCTTATTACAAAACAAATACATGTACTATGGAGAAAATAAGATTTTCAGCAGTAAAATACAATAAAAACTTAACAATCCTGAACCAGAGATAACCACCATTAATATTTTGTTGTATACCTACATATAACTATATTTTTATATAATTCACTGTGTTTTCTCAGGATTTTCATGAGGTAGTTGAGTAAGCAAAAATGACGGAACTTTTTTCTTGACTATAATTAATTATCTATTTCTGGATTTTTTTTTTTTTTTTTTTTTGAGACAGAGTCTTGCTCTGTGTCCCAGACTGGAGTGCAGTGGCACACAACCTTGGCTCACTGCAACCTCAGCCTCCTGGGTTCAAGCATTTCTTCTGCCTTAGCCTCCCCAGTAGCTGAGATTACAGATGTATGCCACCATGCCTGGCTAATTTTTATATTTTTAGTAGAGATGAGATTTTGCCATGTTCGCCAGGTTAGTCTTGAATTCCTGATCTCAAGTGATCTGCTGGCCTCGGCCTCCCAAAGTGCTGGGATTACAGGCATGAGCCACTGCCTCTGGCCTATTTCTGGATTATTATTTGATCCAAATTTTTGTCAAATATCAAATTCTGTAAACCTTGAGTAGCTATTGTGTGGCTATAACAAAAATGACATGATTCTTTTCTAAAACTATCACATAAATAATATTGCTACCAGGTTAAAAAAAAAAGAGGTTTATCTCATTTTAGTTATTTTACTCTAATTTTTTATCTTTCTTTTAAATTCTACTAGTCTTTTCCCCTTATCTCATAAATTTCATATTTTTGCTATCAACACAGCATTTCAGTCTGTAGAGATCATTAGCAATCTCATTTTAGTTAACCCTCCTATTTTTGTGTCATCAACAAATTTGAAAATAATCTCTTCAAAGCCTTCATTTAGATGATTAGTGAAAATGTTGAACATTTTGTAGAATATGTTAAGGCTGCCTAAGGGACAAAGAGCAAGAGCAAAGGGGCCCCCTAACACAACTCTAATGAAGACAACAGAAGGAAAAAGAAGAAAGACGCCAATGGAAGCAGTAACAACTTATTATGGTTGTGTAGTTGTAAGTCCAGCATATGAGAAAGGAGTTCAAGAACTGAACCTACACTGCATATAAAAATGGCACCCACGGTGGCAATCAATGGAAGAATGCAGAGACTAATTCAAACAAATCCATACAAATATTTGATGGTACATAAGGGGGGCTACATATGGAATGGCAAAAAGTTGCATGCAAGTTTGTCTGGAATATTACAATAAAGATACATGCTTTTCAGCTGGGCTTAGTAGCTCATGCCTGTAAGTCCAGAACTTTAAAAGGTTGAGGCAGGCAGGTGGCTGGAGCCCAGGAAATTTGAGACCAGCCTGGACAACACAGTGAGACATCGTCTCTACAAAAAATTAAAAAATTAGCTGGGCATGGTGGTGCATAGCTGAGATCCCAGCTATTCGGGGGGCTTAGGTGGGAGGATGGCTTGAGCCGAGGAGGTCAAGGGTACAGTGCGCTATGATTGCACCACTGCACTTCAGCCTGGGTGACAGAGTGAGACTCTGAATTAAAAAAAAAAAAAAAAGATACATGATCTTCAGAGCCATTTAGAAGATGGAAGGAAGACTATTGCTGATGTTTGCATCAGTGTGTGTGCTAGCCTACATGACACCTCTGTGAGAATTTGAAAAAGATGCCTCTTCTTCCTGACTGACATAGCCCCACGCAAGGACTTAGCACTTGACAAGGAGAGCACAGGTTGAACAGCAGCCCTCACGCACGTCTTAGCCAGATGCCCCCAGGCACTAATCAATGAGATTTGCTGAGACTCTCCACACCCCATTTCAGCTTTGCTAGCTGGCTCTTTGTTAAGCTCTGATGATAGGGGTGCTAGAGGGACATGAAAGGTGGGAGGAGGAATAAGGACACACTTCATCTCCTGAGCCTCCTGTTTGCTTGTGGTTCCTGCCATTGGCACCCTATTAACTCTGCTTCACCATAGCAGCAGTTGGATCCAGTTTTCAGTTTCCCTAAGACCTGCAGAACTAGCTGCACTGCACCTCACCTCCCCACCAAGAGACACCAGCACCGAACCCCTCCTCAGAGACGAATCCTAGCTCCAAAAGACAGTGTCTCTAAACTCAGAGACAACAGCACCAATTGAGTAGCACCTTTCTCCTCAGATGTCTGAGTTTCAGCTCCACACCGCTGCTCCCCTAAGTTTCTACATTTTCAGAATTCCAGCATCTTTCTTTTTTTCCCTCAGACCTAGAGGGATTAAGAGTTCCCTGCAGTTGCTACCTCTGTATATCCTAGATTTCTCTTTCCACCTTTTTAGTTACCAGGTTGACAATTTTATACTTTGTTAACAATTCTTTTTTTTTTTTTTTTTTTAGACAGAGTCCCACTCTGTCACCCAGGCTGGAGTGCATGGAATGCAGTAGCTCGATCTCAACTCATTGCAACCTCCACCCACCCCATCCTGCGTTCAAGTGCCTGGCCCATTGACAATTCTTTATATTAAATTGTATTTGTTGGTTGGGTGCAGTGGCTCATGTTATAATCCCAGTACTTTGGGAGGTTAAGGTGGGTGGATCACTTAAGGTCAGAAGTTCCAGAGCAGCCTGGCCAACATGGTGAAACCCCATCTCTACTAAAAATACAAAAATTAGCTGGGCATGGTGGTGAGCACCTGTAGTCCCAACTACTCAGGAGGCTGAGGCAGGAGAATCGCTTGAACCCAAGAGGCAGAGGTTGTAGTGAGCTGAGATCATGCCATTGCACTCCAGCCTGGGCTGTGAAGTAAGTGAGACTCCAACTTAGAAACTAAATAAATAAATAAAAGTAAAAAATTAAAAATACATTTATTCATGTAACTCTGTATAGTTCCTACCTCTTGACTGAACCCTGAGTAGTACAAAGGAGAAGATAAATTAGAGCAATAAACCATCATAATCTACATACATTTTTTTTCAGGCATTACTTGAACTGTTCTAACAAATGCTCTACAAGAGGAAACAACTTTCCATCACACTCAAGTTGGGGATTCTTGCCAGAATTAAGGCTGTCACATACTGAAGGACTAGCTGGCTTAGTTGGCAGTCCCTATTTATGGACTCCTGAGAGGAGAATGATAAACCCAGCCTACATCTTTCCAAAGGGAATGTATTAATCAGAAATAGGTTATTCTGCAGGAACCACACCAGTCCTCTGACTGGTCATTACGTATTTATTGCTGATGGCTTACAGCAATAAATGTTTTTCTCTCCGAGGTTTTATAGCAACCGAGGATCCATTGCAGCTTTGTTCCATGGCTCTTCTCCAAATAGCTTTTTCATTTCATTGGGGACCTAAGCTGAAGGTATTGCCCCTACCCTTGTCTCACGGCAGAGGGAAGGGAAGGGAGAGTGGAATTGCATAATGGCTCACAATGCTTCTGCTTGGAGATGGTGTAAGTCACCCCCTTTTGCCTTCCATTGGTTAAAGCAAACCATATAGCCAAACTTGCTATCAGTGGGGCATTTTGGGTTAAGAGTTAACAAAATATTTTCTCTGCTACATATGAATTTGACCTTTTGTTAACATTCTAGCCTTGTTCCCCTGGAACCAGAGTACAGTACTATGTTGACAGTGTTACTCAGCAACATTGCTTATAAATGATCTCTGATTGGAAATTGCATCTGGAGTAGAAGGAACTATAAATGTACTATAAATACCTGATGGAAACTATAGCTTCTAGCATCCTGGAATGTGCTGTTTTAAGTGGCATGTGTGGTGATGCCAGAAATGACACCTCTGAAGTTTGTTAAAGGCGATATTGGCTCCCGTAGGGAATGAGACGCTAAGTTGGGGTGGTTCCTGCACTTGCCTCATATAGATTGCACCTTCTTGCATTTGAGCTGTCTCTGGCCAGTTGCATAATTTGGAGGGATACCTGACACCACCTATAGTTAACTGTCCTATCTCATGTTTTGTTTTCTCTTTTCTTTTTTTTCTTGAGACAGAGTCTTGCTCTGTCACCAAGGCTGGAGTGCAGTCACGAGATCTCAGTTCACTGCAACCTCCACCTCCCAGGTTCAAACGATCCTCCCATCTCAGCTTCCTGAAAGCTGGGATTACAGGCACCCACCAACCATGTGCAGCTCATTTTTGTATTTTCAGTAGAGACAGAGTTTCATAACGTTGGCCAGGCTGGCCTTGAACTCCTGACCTCAAGTGATCTGCCCTCCTCGACCTCCCAAAGTACTGGGATTACAGGCATGAGCCACCATGCCCAGTCCTGTCCCACGTTTTTCTGAGTGAATCTGATGCCAAAGTGGTCTATGGTAGTTTTGTGAGTCTGAATGTTGACTTGAACCTAATAATAGATTTGATGCCATTGTGAGCACCGTAGGCAGAAATTCACATTCTGCTACAAGACAGCAATATACAAACGCATGCTCTTCTAACTGGAAGATGAATAGATAATTAGAAACAATAATAACATCTACGTAGGAGGATTCTTCTAGGGGTCCTGGATACTTTTCAGTAGACAACAGATTCATAGAAAATTATTGATCGGCTGGGTGTGGTGGCTCATGCCTGTAATCCCAGCACTTTGGGAGGCCAAGGCGGGCGGATCACGAGGTCAAGAGATGGAGACCATCCTGGCCAACATGGTGAAACCTCGTCTCCACTAAATATATAAAAAAAATTAGCTGGGCGTGGTGGCGAGCGCCTGTAGTCCCAGTTACTCGGGAGGCTGAGGCAGGAGAATTGCTTGAACCTGGGAGGCGGAGGTTGCAGTGAGCCGAGGTCGTGCCACTGCACTCCAGCCGGGCGCCTGGTGACGGAGTGAGACTCTGTCTCAAAAAAAAAAAAAAGAAAGAAAATTACTGATCAATAGAGGAAAAACGTAAAGAGAAACAGGTTTGTGGCTCAGAGAAACCTCAGTTAGAAACCTGGCTCTGCAGCTTCCTGCCTGCAACCTGGGTGAATTGCTTTACTCCTCTGAGCATCAGAATTCTCATCTATAAACTTACTATTTTTAAGACCTTTTTACTAAAAGAAAAAACTCAACTGGAACTCAGTTGAGCAAAAACAAAAATAAAAACAAAAAAAACCCAAACCAAAACAAAACAGAAAATCAAAAAGGGCACGAATGGAGCTGCAATCTAATGAACTTGAGTCTCCAGGACTCTTTCTTTGCCCTATCTGCAATTTTTTCAGCTTCCTGGCTTCATTCAATCCTACTCCAGAGGCAGGATTTCTCTGCAGGACCGAGATGCTGCCAGCTCTGGCCCACATTCTTACCATGAATATATATATGACCCTTTCTTATTAATGATTTCATTTTAAAATGTAACCAAATGCTCTCTTATTATCTATCTTCATTGAATTGCACTTCCTTATTATTATTATTATTATTATTATTTTGAGACAGAGTCCTGCTCTGTTGCCAGGTGCCAGGCTGGAGTGCAGTGATGTGATCCTGGCTCACTGCAACCTCCACCTCCCTGGTTCAAGCAATTCTCCTGCCTCAGCCTCCCGAGCAGCTGAGACTACAGGTGCGCACCACCATGCCCAGCTACTTTTTGTATTTTTAATAGAGACAGGGTTTCACCATGTTGGCCAGGATGGTCTTGATCTCATGATCTGCCCGCCTCAGCCTCCCAAAGTGCTGGGATTACAGGCGTGACCCACTGTGCTGGCCTGCACTTCCTTATTTTAAAGGCTCATTGTTCTGTCATTTGCAGATTGAAGACAATCCTTGCTAGAGAAGTTGGGAAGAAAGAGTAAACTGATTGATCACCATAAACTTCTGCTGCTGGTTAATCTTCTAGTCCATCAGTTCTGCCTTTAAGTAGCATTATAGAATCTTTTCCAGGATGCTAACCTATCCTTCACATGTTCTTGCTCAGAATACAGCTGGTATCTCATAGTGCCACAGTCATTATTCATAATTACAAAGAAAGGTTAAATTTAACCAAATGTTGTCAGATGTTATACACATTATATTTCTGAATATAATTTAAAAAACATTTCATTTAGGCTATTTTCTGTCACGTACAACTTACTTTATTAGAAATTATGGTCCATATAATATTCAGAACAAACCTTTTCAGCTATGAAAAAAAAATTAAGACAAATTCATGCACTTTCCAAAAACAGAATTAGCCAATTTTTGCTTTCTAAAAGGTGGAGGACTCAATCCCTGGTATAAATTTTTAACTAATTTTTCCAAAGATACAGAGCCATCGTTCCCCTCTCAAAAGGGCAGGAATGGAGAGAGATCCAAGATGGCTGATTAGCAGCAGCTCAGGATTGTAGCTCCCAGTGAAAGCGAAGAGAGCGATTGGACGCCGCACTTTCAGACGAATTTTTGTTGCCCACAGACTGGAAGATTCCCAGCGGAGGAGCCACAAGGGTCGCCAGCGCAACATTTTTGGCCGGCGCGACTGTTTTGCCGGCACCCCGGCACAGGGCTTCTCGGTGCAGAGTATATGGGACGGGGTGCCCTTTGAGTCGGGCTCGGCTGGTCCCATCCCCACAAGGAGAACAGCAATTGGAAGCGCTGAGGACTGAGAGTTTCACAGTAAGCACAGCTGAACCCGGGAAGGCCTAGCTCTGTGGGGAAAGGGTGTCTGCCAAAGGAAAACTAAAAAACAGAAAAATCTTCATCACCAACAAGCCAGACGTCCACTCAGACCCAATCTGAAAGTCAGCAATTACAAAGATGACAGGTGGATAAATCCACAAAAATGGGAAGAAACCAGTGCAAAACGGCTGAGAACACCTGAAATCAGAATGCCTCTCCTC
>CAUYLG010051135.1:0-29868 GCA_963573385.1 Cacajao melanocephalus | reverse complement strand
TCTCTGCTGTAGGACTGCTGGAGGTCCACTCCAGACCCTGCTTGCCAGGGGATCACCTGTGGGGGCTGCAGAACAGTGAGGGTTGCTGCCAGTTTCTTCTTCTGTTATCTTTGTCCCAGAAGGATACCTGCCAGATGTCAGTCTGAGCATTCCTTTATGAGGTGACTCTTTGGATATACGGGGGTCAGGGAACTGCTTGAGGAGACAGTCTGTCCTTTATAGGAGCTCAAGTGCTGAGCTGTGAGCTCCGTTATTCCATTCAGAGCTGCTGGGCAGGTACATTTAAGTCTACTGCAGCAGAACTCATAACAACCTTTTTTTTCCCCAGGTGCTCTGTCCTGGGAAGCTAGGGCTTTATTTATAAGTCTCTGTCATGCTGCTGCCTTTTCTCAGGGCTGCCCTGCCCTGCGAGGAGGCAGCCTAATCACAGTCTGCCAGCAGAGGCTTTGCTGATCTGCTGTGGGCTCCACCTAGCTGCTGTGTGAACTTCCCTGCAGTCCTGTTTATAGGGGTATAGTTAGAACTGCTTCGGCAATGGCGGCCCTCCTCTGTAATGGTGGACTCTTTCTGTAATGGCGGACTGCCTCAGCAATGGCAGACTGCCTCAGTAATGGCAGACTACCTTGGTAGTGGTGGACTGCCTCGGTAATGGCAGATGCCCCTCCCCCACAGAGCTGGACTGTTCTGGGTTCAGCTGTGCTTGCTGTGAAACTCTCAATCCAGAGCATTTCAGATTGCTGGTCTTTGTAGGGGTGGTACCGGCCATGCCTGATCACCTGGCTCCCTGCCTCAGACTCCTTTTTTTTCAGTTGAACTGAAAAAAAGACTCTGTATCCCAGGCACTCCAGTCACCAGTTGAAACAGTGCCCAGTTTGTGTGAGTTCTTGTGCAGAGACCCACTGCGCTGGCTGAAACAGCCATGCTGGGGGCTCATGGTGCTTTTCTGCCCAGGAATCTCCTGGCCTGGCTCCCTGTTTCAGTCTCCTTTTTTTTTTCAGTTAAACGGGTAACTCTGTCTCCCAGGCCTTCCAGTCACCAGTTGAAAAGGCTCCTGGATTTGTGTGAGATTTTGTGTGGAGACCTGCTGCTCTGGCTGAAACAGTCACACTGGAGATTCATGGTGCTTTTTCACCCGGGAATCTCCTGGCCTGGCTCCCTATTTCAGTCCCCTTATTATCAGTTGAACGAGCGACTCTGTCTCCCAGGCACTCCAGTCGCCAGCTGAAATGGCGCCCAGACCCATGTGAGTTTTTTGAGTGGAGAGCTGCTGCACCAGCCGAAACAGCCGCACTGGAGACCTATGCCACTCCTCTGCCCGGGAATCTCCTGGTTTGTGGGCAATAAAAATCCGTCTGGAAATGCGGCGACCACTCACCCTCCAGGCACTCGCTGGAAGCTGCAATCCAGAGCTGCTCCTACTTGGCCATCCGGGATGCCCTCCCTCCCAATAAATTTTTATTTTGAAATTCTGAAGTTTTTCTTACACCTGTCTAAACACACAAGAAACAATACACTTTGTCTTGTTTTATAATAACATTTTAAAATATTGTTTAAACTAATGAATTGTGTAATTTTATCCAAAATTATCAGACCATTTATTTATAATATTTATTCTTATAGTCCAGGATTTATCATTGGCATGAGATGGATCAATTAGATTTGCTTTCTCAATCCACAGCTGCACTCTTCCAGTATAAACATGCTGAAAAAAAATGAAACTAGACCAGGTGGAGTTGCTTACACCTGTAATCCTGGCACTTTGGGAGGTAAAGGCAGGGGGATTGCTTAAGGCCAGGTGTTCAAGACCAGCCTGGGCAACACGGCAAGACCCCACCTCTATTTATTTTTTGTGTTGATTTAATTAAAAACTAAAATAAATAAATGATAAATTTTTTAAAAGATTAAATCAGCATGTCAGAGTTCTCTGACTAGCTGAATGGAGGGATTTACTCCAAAGAAACTGTGAAAAACTAAATAAAAACCAAAAATATAGTGAAATCTATATTTCCCTCATCTACATGTAAAGTAATAGTTTAGCTTATTATGTCTTATTCAGCAGAATATTTTGAAGAGTATTTTAGCAATACTACTACTAAACTTAATTGTTTACTATTAATAGTTAGTTGCAGCATCATTTTGAGACCAATCATTCAGAGTTTAGAGAAAGAAATTAACTATGTTAAATGTAGTTATGATGAGCTCTTTAAAATCCAAAAGTTGTTAGCTTTTCAAACTGGCCATGAAAAAGTTACTGAAGCTTCTTACAGGATAAGTTATTGTATTGCTTTAGCTGGAGAAGCCCACACAAAGGCTGAGAGATAATAAAGCCTTATTCACTGACATCACTGAAGGCCTGCTGGATAAAAAGTCAGTGAAAGAAATCCTGGGGGCTGCCACTTTTCAACAGCACAATCACTCGTTAAATTAAAGATGTAGCTGCAAACATGAAGACTGAGTTAACCTCTTGTCTAAAGAATTGTACTTGTGCCTCACACATGGAGACTTGCTGTTTTCTTGTATTTATCCAGTATCAGCACCAACTAATCATTAAAGATCTTCTTTTATGTGAATACTTGGCAAAAAAACAAAAACCCACATAGGATCATAGAATTTTCAGTGCTGACTTTTTAAAATTTCATGTTTTTTTCTGGAACAACAGTTTTGATATTTTCTTTGATGACACAAAAGTAATGGTGGGTAAAATTGCTGGCATTTAGCACAAATCAAAGCAGTGGACAACCAAACTGTCCCAGTAGTCATCTTATTCCTTACTGCCACACACTTGCAATGAGGGGGAAAAGCCAGTTTCACTTCTGATTATTTTCTTAAATCTTGATCCATGAGAACATGTCTTTTCAACAATCTTTGTGAAGAAATGGGAAGTATGCACTAAACGTTTCTGCTGTGTACTAAAGAACAATGGTATCTCAAGAAACAGTGTTTGTGCCATCATGTGAGATGGCTGAACTGTCTGTATTTTTTATGAAACACTTTTTACTGGAAAGAATGACAAACTATGATTATTCAGGTCTGAGTATTTGGCAGGCACTTTCTTAGAAATGAAAGCAGATTCACTTCAAGGAAATTAGTTGACAATACTTGCTGCCAATGATAAAATTTGAACTTTCCAGCAAAAATTAGAATTGTGAAAAATTTGTGTCTGCCATCATGAACTTGACAACTGACTGATTCTTTCAGTGAGAGTGAATTGCAGTGGTTTGTACATGTGAAGCACCTAGCAGCGTACCTGGGACACAGCAGGCAGTGATAGGATGGTAAATCCCTCTCCTCTTTCTTGTTTTTGAGACAGAGTCTTGCTCTCTCACCCAGGCTGGAGTGCAATTGCACAATCTCAGCTCACTGCAACCTTCACCTCCCAGGTTTAAGCAATTATCCTGTCTTAGCCTCCTGAGCAGCTGGGATTACAGGTGCCTGCCACCACACCCAGCTAATTTTTGTATTTTTAGTGGAGATAGGGTTTCGTCACGTTGACCAGGCTGGTCTCAAACTCCTGACCTCAAGTGATCCACCCGCCTTGGCCCCTCGAAGTGCTGAGATTACAGGAATGAGCCACTGTGCCCAGTCCTTTCTCCTTTCTTTTCCCATATATTATATGCCTGGCCCCAAATACTTCTGTCTACCCCACACCAGAGCAGAAGGCCCAGTCCCAGACTCACTTGTATGCCCCACCCTGGCACTCACAACCCCTGGGTGGTAAGGGATGGCAAGATGAGGCAGTCTGGTGCCTTACAAAAGATGAGAGAAGGGAATCTGGCACCATCACTCCCAAACTCCCAGGGACTCATTTTGAGGGGCCTTCCACTTTCACTAAGCCTTTAACCTATTTCCCAACCTGTACCTGCACGCCTTCCTGAACCCACATGACCCTCTCCTCTACAATGCCTTCCCACCCTTAGCCTCCCAGGTCTGAGTCGCCCACTCGGCAACCAGAGGGGTAGAGCAGTAGGTTTGAGATTGCCCTAGGGGCATCCAGGGCTGGCTGGGCATTGCCATGCAGAGCAGGACAAATAACTAGGCCCCTGGACAGAGCTTCCCCCAGATCCCCATTACCCTGCCCTGAGGAAATTGACACAGAGAGCACTCCCACACAGCCACCCACTTCTCACCATCCCGTGTCAGCAGGCAAAGAGCTCCAGTTTCTTCCTCTGGGACACCCCACCTAACCAAGGGTCTATCAATTCCTATCTATCCCCAAGGCCTCACCAGGTGAGTACAGCTCAGGCTCCTAGAAACTAGAGGTTAATTTATGGAAAGATTGATGGTATGTCCTCCAAGGCTGCATGCCAAGGACCTTCAGGAGCCTTTTCTCCCATCCCCTTCTTTCCTGAGGATATATTCTTAGTCCTAGCTATTGATTCAACAAACTGTTCCCAAGTCATAAATTATCTTTCTAGGAATTGGTAAGGTTTATTTCATAATATAAAACACAGAATGTCCCCAGGACTCTCCTCCACCCCCTGTGCTCCTTCCTGCCCTCCCTCTCCCTATGCTCCCTCCTGGGTTCCAGTACCAGGGGTGTTGATTAAGTCGGCCTCCCCATAAACCTCACACATTACACAGAAACTAACTCAAATGGAGCAGACTTAAAGGTGAAACATAAAAGTATAAAAACATTTAGAAGAAAAATAGAGTGGGGAGCAGTGGCTTACGTCTGTAATCCCAGCACTTTGGGAAGCCAAGGCGGGTGGATCACAAGGTCAGGAGTTCGACACCAGTCAGGCCAAGATGGTAAAACTGTGTCTCTACTAAAAATACAAAAATTAGCCAGGTGTAGTGGTTGGCACCTATAATCCCAGCTATTCAGGAGGCTGAGGCAGGAGAATCGCTTGAACCCAGGAGGTAGAGGTTGCAGTATGCTGAGATTGCACCACTGTACTCTAGCCTGGGCAACAGAGCAAGATGCCACCTCAAAAACAAAACAAAAAAAATAGAAAAGAGAAAATAGTCTGTTGGTATGGTAAATTGCATGGATTGGTTTTTGAATATTGAATGAGATTTGCATAGTTGACTATGGTATATACTGCTTTTTATAAGTAGCTGAACTCTATTTGCTAATATTTTGTTAAGGGTTTTTGTACCTATATTCATGAGGGATATTGGACTGTGGTTTTTTTTTTCCTTTTTTTTTTGTACTGTTTTTATTTGGTTTTAATATCAGCATAAAAGTAGTTTTATAAAATGAATTGGGAAGTATTCCCTCCTCTTTCATTTTCTGGAAGAGATTATGTAGAATTGGGCAGATCTCTCTAGCATATTCCAGAAGGGACAAGTGTTTTTTTTCTTTCTTTGTTTAACAATGGTTAATGATTATCTTATGGAAATCAGCCACTTATCTAATATAAGGTTGAATTCTACACTATTTGTTTGTTGGCATTTCGAGATGAGGTCTCACTCTGTCCCCCAGGCTAGAGTGCAATGGCATGATCATAGCTCAGTGCAACCTCAAACTCCTGGGTTCAAGCAACTCTCCTGCCTCAGCCTCCCGAGTAGCTAGGACTATGGGTGTGCACCACCACAACTGGCTAATTGTTTAACTGTTTGTAGAGACAGGGTCTTGCTATGTTGCCCAAGCTAATCTTGAGTTCCTGGCCTCATGCAATCTCCCACCTCAGCCTCCGAAGGTGCTGGGATTACAGGCATGAGCCATTACATCTGGCCTACCTTATTTGTTTTTATGTATCTATGATTCTAGTATAGCTTTACCACTTGCCAGAAACTAAGGCACTTTGTAAATATTAAATCTTTTATTCTTTATACAGCAATTTGAGATAAGTACTAGGATTGTTCTGATTTTACAGATGAGGAAACTGAGACACAGAGCGATAAAGTAACTGGCACATGGTCACATAGCTAGTAAACAGCAGAGTTGAAATGTAAGCCCAGGCATCTCTACCCTTAACCACAGTGCTCTTCTGTGTATTATTATTTTCATACTTTAGATAAGGAAACTGAAGCCCAGAGAGCTGAAGTGACTTGCTCAGCTGAACATAACCAAAGTAGAGTTCTTGATTCCCACCCACCCTCTCTCCACATCTCCCCATCTCTAAAAGCTGTTCTAGACAAAAATTTGAGAGTTGCCCTTGAATTTTCTCTTCACCTTACCTTCTGCTTCTAATCCATCAGTCAATCTTGTGGCTTTTGCCTCCAAAATATGCATCAAGTTCTCCACTTCTCTCCATCTCTGCTGCACTCTCTCATCTGACCCCTTCATTCCACTCATACACACTCACAAGCTATTCTCCCTCCACCTGCAGACACCATTAGCATTTTAAACATCAGTCTCTGCTGCTTAAAACTCTGCAATGGGTTGCCATTGTACTAAGAATCAAATCTAAATTCTTTCCCCGACTTACAAAGCTCCCATGGTGTCTGGTTCCAAGCTCCTCCCAGACCATCTCCTGCACTTTCCCCTCCACCTGCATGCTCCAGCCTCAGCCGGCCAGCTCAGGCCTACCTTCACAGCTCCTGTATCAGCTGGCCCTTGAAAGCTCTTCCCACAAACACTTCATGGCTGCTAAATGTCACCCCCTCATAGAGACATTCCCTGGCCATCTGGTACAGACAGACCCTCAGCAGCACTCTCACCCACCTTTCTCTTTTATTTTCTTCATGGCACTTATCACTGCCAAATATTTTTCTTTTTTTGTTTGAGTTAGATTCTCACCTACTAGAATGAAAGCTCTCCAAGCTGATACTAATAACTAACATGTTATGTAGCCTTTATTTTGTACCAGACACTGTTCTAAGTATTTTACATGTGTAAACTCACTTAGTCTCCACCACTATCCTGAATAGTTGCACTCTGAACATCTCTGTGTTTCAGAAGATAAAACTGAGCAACAGAGAGCTAAGGTAACTTGTCTATGGTCACACAGCTTGTAAGTCGTGGAGCTGGGATGCAAGCCCAGGCAGTGTGACTGTGGAGTCTGTGTTCTTATTTTTTTTTTTTTAGACGGAGTCTCGCTCTTGACACCCAGGCTGGGGTGCAGTGGCGTGATCTTGGCTCACTGCAATCTCTGACTCCCAGGTTCATGCTATTCCCCTGCCTCAGCCTCCTGAGTAGCTGGGATTACAGGCACCCACCACCACACCTGGCTAATTGTTGTACTTTCAGTAGATACAGGGTTTTGCCATGTTGGCCAGGCTGGTGTTAAACTCCTGACCTTAGGTGATCCGCCTGCCTCGGCCTCCCAAAGTGCTGGGATTACAGGCGTGAGCCATTGCCTCCAGCCAAGTCTGTGCTCTTGCTCATTAACCCTCATCCTTTATGGCCTTCAAGGGAGTGGGGTGCTTATTTGTATTGTTTTCCACCAAATTTCCAGCACTTGTAACAGTGCCTGGCAGAGAAAAAGCACCAATAAATATTGTAGAATAAGCAAATGAAGGTTGCATAACTGATTTAAAGAGAAAACTCAACACTAGCCCATAAAAGCAATCGGGAGGGAGGTTGTACCTTGCAAAGCCACAGATAGGTCAGGCTCCAGAACCATACTCTCCAGAGTATGGGATTGTAGTATTTCAAGTTTCAACTCAGAAATTCACTGAAGCTTGCCCTCTACTCTAAAGATGTTTACAGTCCTGTGGGGAAGGCATATTTTAAAAACTACAAGCCAGGTAGAAAAACTATAGTGCCACAAGTAAGGGGCACACAAAGTGCCATGAGGGAGTGATAACTTTTAACTAGTAGCTCAAGGAAGGATTTGAGGCGAAAGTGGCATTTGCACTGGGTTTGGAAGACTCTGGGCAGGCAGAGATGAGAAGGAGCATGTAACTGAAATGACGACTTGTCCCCTAATGCCTGTTTGCTCCTCTTCCACAGTGATCATATTCCAAAATTTTAGCTGTGCAGTTGACCACTGAGAATAAAGACTACATTTCCCAGCCTCCCGTGCAGCCAGGCATGGCCACCTGACCACGTTCTGCATAAAAGGTTAGAGAGATGTCAGGTATGAAACTTCCATGAGGTGTTCTCAAGTGGAAGAAGCATGCCCCCCTTTCTTTGTCCCCTGCCACTGTCTAGAATGTGAATCTGATGACAGAGCTGAGGCAGCTATCTTTGGCCTCAAGAGGAAGGCACATGCTGAGGATGGTGGACTACAACGTTGAGGCAATCTGATCATGAAGGCACGATATCAGGCCCACTACAATCTTGTTTAAGCCACTGTTACAAGGGTCCTAGGTTGGGTTGCCAGAGCAAATCCTGAGACAAGGCTTCATGTGTAAGTAGTTTATTAAACAAATGCTCCCAGCAGGGAGCACTGGCTCATACCTATAATCCCAGAACATTGGGAGACCAAGACAAGAGGATTGCTTGAGGCCAGGAGTTTCAGACTAGCCTGAGCAACATAGTGAGACCCTTGTCTCTACAAAAACTTAAAAATTAGCCGGTCAGGTCATGTGCACCTGCAGTCCCAGCTACTCAGGAGGCTGAGGCAGGAAGATCCCTTGAGCTTAGTAGTTTGAGGTTACAGTGAGCTATGATTATGCCACTGCACTCCAGCCTGAGTGACAAAGCAAGACCTTGTCTAAAAAATACAAATTAAAAAAATGCTCCCAGGAGAAACCAGTAAGGGAGTATGGAAAGTAAGACAGGAAAGGGAGGAGGACAAGCAAGGGAACGTTTCAGCAAAGCCCTAGCCTTTGCCTGGTCCCAAAGGTCAGCTCTGGAGTGTAAATCACACCTCAGAGTTTGCTCAGATTTCAGACAATGGAACTAGGTGTTTACCTAGCTCAGCTAAAGGCTGCCCATGCTGCTCTGGATGTGCAGAAGCTGTGGGAGATGATTAAATAGGTCAAAGGGGCCCTGATGCAACCTCAATGGGCCCCTTACACTGGGTTTTCTGTCACTCATAACCGAACCTAATCCTAAAAACATTCCTGGCAGACAGGAGAGTATAAATAAAGTGCATAGAATCTGAAGGAACAAGAGGCTATATGAAAGAATTGGAAAGGAAGAAGATAGGAAAGAAAGAAATAGGAAACAAAGTTGGAAAACTGAACTATAGTCATTGGGACTTGATATGGTTTGGTTGTATCCCCACCCAAAGCTCATCTTGAATTGTAGCTCTCCACATTTCCCTCTGCACTGCCCTAGCAGAGGCTCTCCATGAGGGCCCTGCCCCTACAGCACACTTCTGCCTAGATATCCAGGCATTTCCATACATAGCAGTGGGAGCCTGGAAATGTAGGATTGAAGCTCCCACACAGAGTCCCCACTGAGGCACTGCCTCGTGGAGCTATGAGAAAAGGATCACCATCTTCCAGACCCTAGGATGGTAGATCCATAATGCACCTGGAAAAGCCGCAGAAACTCAATGCCAGCCCATAAAAGTAATCAGGAGGGATTACTGTACCTTGCAAAGCCACAGAGGTAGAATGATATGGTTTGGCTATGTCCCCATGCTGTTCTCATGGTAGTGAATAAGTCTCACGAGATCTGATGTTTTTAAAAGGGGTTTCCCCTTTCTCTTGCCCCTCTCTCTGTTGCCTGCCACCATGTAAGAAGTCCCTTTGTTCTTCCTTGGTCTTATGCTGTGATTGTGAGACCTCCCCAGCCACATGGAACTGTGAGTTCATTAAACCTCTTTTTCTTTATAAGTCACCCAGTCTCAGTTATGTCTTTATCAGCAGTGTGAAAACAAACTAATACAGAGCTATATAGAAAGTTTTCAATTTCTGGCTAATGCATAGACAAAGCGAGGCCAAAAGGACTTTGAATCTGATGGTTCAGAAGATTAATCTGTCAACTATGTGTGAGATGAATTGGAATGAAACTTGTGTGAGGTAATACCCATTACAAGGTCATATCTATAATCTAGGCAAGAGGTAATGGTGGCACAACCCCAGGTGATGGTGCTGGGAAGAGAAAGTAGAAAATAGTTGCAAAGTTCTTGCAGAGAAAGACCTGGTCTGATTGTCTTTCTTTGCTTCTTTTTTTTTTTTTTTTTTTTTGAGTCTCACTCTGTCACCCAGACTGGAGTGAAGTGGTGCAACCTCGTCTCACTGCAACCTCCACCTCCCTGGTTCAAGCTATTCCCCTGCCTCAGCCTCTGGGTAGCTAGGATTACAGGCACATGCCACCATACCTGGCTACTTTTTTGTATTTTTAGTAGAGATGGGGTTTCACCATGTCGGCCAGGCTGGTCTCGAACTCTTGACCTCAGGCAGTCAACCCACCTCGGCCTCCCAAAGTGCTGGGATTATAGACGTGAACCACTGCGCCAGGCCAAAGCTGGTCTTTCTAAGTGTTTTGATGTGGGAAAAAAGAGACAGAGAGGATCCAAACATGAAGCCAGGGAGAATGGTGGCATTGCCAACAGAAATGGGTAACAGAGAAGAAAAAACGAGGTTGTTAGAAAATATGAATTCTACCTATTGACATGATGATTTTGAGATAAAAGGAAGGCTTCTAAATGGGGTTGTCGAGCAGGCAGTTAGAAATGCAAGACTGATAAAAGAAGTCAAGCATGGAGCTGTGGATCTGTGCATTGTCTACAGAGATGTGACAGAAGCCATGGCTGTGGATAGGATTACTAAGGGAGGGAGGGCAGAGACAGAAGAGGAAAAGGCCAAGGCAAGATACTTAGAAGTTGGAAGTTGTGCTATTTGCCTGTTGTCTCGTGGCCCCATGCCACCCTCCTCTGTGGTGCAAGGGCCAAGGGACTGCCAACAGCCTTTCCCAGACTCTCTCTTGCCAGCTGGCTTCCTATTCAGTTCTGCTACTTAGAGGCACTGAGACGTGGCTGAAAGGACATAGGGTGCTAGAAGGGTCTTCCTCCTGTTTCCAGCTCCTGTCAACATCCCTCCAGGAGGGCTCTAGCCTACGGCTTGGCAAACTTTTTCTGTAAAGAGCTAGATATTAGGTATTTTAAGCTTTGCAGGCCACACACTCTCTGTTATAACTGCTCAACTCTATCATTGTAAGGCAAGAGCAGCCATAAACAATATATAAATGAACACACATGACTGCATTGCAATGAAACTTCATTTATGGACACTGGAGTTTGAATGTTTTATAATTTCCACGTGATATATCTTCCTTTTCATTATTTTTCCCCCTGCCATTTTTAAAATGTGAGGAATATTCTTTTTTGTTGTTTTTTTGTTTGTTTGTTTGTTTGTTTGTTTGAGATGAACTTTTGCTCTGTCACCCAGTCTGGAGTGGCGTGACCTCAGCTCACTGCAACCTCCACCTCTTGACTTAAAGATATTCTCCTGCCTCAGCCTCCCAAGTAGCTGGGACTACAAGTGTCCACCATCACGCCTGGCTATTTTTTTTCTTTTTTCTTTTTCTTTTTTCTTTATTCTTTTTTTTTTTTTTTTTTTTTTTTTTTGTATTTTCAGTAGAGACAGGGTTTCACCATGTTGACCAGGCTGGTCACGAGTTCCTGACCTCAGACCATCCACCTGCCTCAGCCTCCCAAAGTGCTGGGATTACAGGTGTGAGCTACCATGCCCAGCCAAAATGTGAAGAACATTCTTAGCTCATGGGCCATGGAGAAACAGGTGGCAGCTGAATTTGGCCTATGGACTGTAGGTTGCCTGTGCTAACTCCTAATTCTTCAGACACTCCCGGCAGCAGCTGAACTGCACCTCTAGGAGATACCAGCACCCCAGAGGCCCACACCCCATCACAGGGTATCCTCAGGCAGGAAAATGGCTTGAACTCAGGAGGTCTGAGCATGGGCCAGGCAAGACTGAGCCTAGAGGCTCTGGTGGTACCACTTCTTCTCTTCTGTCCCTCTGGCCCTGAGGAGGAACTCCTGTCGTTACCATGTCTGGTCACTGTGGCATCACCATTTGCCCTTCCAACCCTCCAACACTGGAGTAGTCAGTTCCCTGAATATATTCCCTCTGTGAGAAATGCCTTGCATGGAATCGTTTTCCTGCTTGGATTCTGACTGACACAGACATCCTTCCACTTTAGGGACAGGAAGAAGAAAGGAAAGCCAAAAGGGAGAAGTCAGAGAGAGAAGAGGCAAATTAGGAGTGTCCCCACACTGAAGGGAAAAGAAGCTCAGGAAGAAGGGCATGGGGAGCAGCAGTTGCCACTGCTGAGAGGTGAACAGGATGCCTGTGAAGAGGCAGATGAGCTGAGGAGCTACCAGAAGTCATCCTCAGGGGATGGCAGGGGCCCGGGAGTGAGCTGGAGGCAGACACAGCCTCCTCTTGTGAAAGCCTGTGAGAGGCAGGGTCCGAGGCGGTCCCTTATGATGCAGGAGAGAAGCATGAAGTTGGCTCTGCCCATGTCAGAACTATCAATCCTCCCTGTTGGCAAACACGTGGAACCCGGGGGTGGCCCCCTTCCCTCCTGATAATCCTCCCTACTCTGCACTCTCACGGCCCTGCCTCTGATTACAGAACACACCTGGGCACTGGCTGAGGGTCCCTGCTCCTGTAGATCTTCTTGTGATGGCCTCTGCCCTCCTGGGTAAGCAAGCACAGGTGAATTACCTCTGGCCACCTCAGCCCTTGCAAAGGGCTGACCAGAGTATGACAGCCAGGGATACTTCTGCAAGAGCTGTCTTGTGGGTGCAGAGGATTGTGGGTGTTTAAACGTCTTCAAGACATTAATTAATCCAGCAAATATTTATTCACCACCTCCTATATACCGGGCACTACTCTAGGTGCTATGGATACAGCAGTGAGTTTAAAGAAAAAAAAAGTCTATGCCTTTAAGGAGATTACATTCTTGCGGGAGAGACAGGTAATAAACAAGTAGACATAAAAATGGCAGATGCTGAGAAGTGCTCTGAAGAAAAATACAACAAAGTGAGGAGGACAGGGAGTGCGGGCTGTGAGTGATTTTTTTTCATGGGCCATATCAAGATGGCCCCTCTGAAGAGCTGACAAGTGAGCAGAGGCTTAAATAAGTGAAAGAATCAAGAATGGTCCAGGCAGTGGGAAAAACCAAGGCAGTAGCAGGAGGTAAGAGGCTGTTTGGCAAAGTTTGAGGAACAGCAAGGAGGCTTAGTGTACCTGGAGTGAATAGGCTTAAAGAGAGGGATAGGAATTAACTCAGAGAGGGTTAGGGTCTGAGTCACAATGAGGACTTAGCTGTTACTCTGAGCAAAGGGGTTGAACACAGAAGTGACACATCTAATTTTCATGTAAAATGTTGACCGTGACAACTATGGGGAGAAGAAACTGCAAGATGACCCACCCTCTGTTCTGAGAACGATGTTGCTCTTCTAAAAGTAGGACTGGAAAGTCAAATCCCACAAGTGTAGGTTGGTGCTCAAGTGGCTGAGTACCGGAATAATAGAAGAAAAGCTGTGAGTCAGAGTTGGCCACACCTAAACATGAATTAGGAGTGTCATCCCATGGGAAAAGCCCCAAATCCAGACAATCCTGGCATGTGTTGGTATAGCCATCAGACACGCAAAGACTGGGACAGTGACTCTGTGCATGTTCGGCATAGATGGGCTTCCTGCCATGCCTTCTGTTTGCAGTGCTCCCCACCTGTCCTGCAGCCCTGCTTCCCTCCACAAGCGCTTCCTCCCAGTGTCTTTCTTTCTCTTCTGGCTGTGTCTTTTGTGCTGTCATTTGTTCAGCAGCTACCATGTATAAAACTTAATGAGCAGTGCCATGGGAGAGTCTCTGACAAGTGCTTGGAGCTCAAATCCTTTGTTAACTGCATCTAGAGAGCTATGTCTGCTGTCGGCACAGATCTCTCTTGTTGGCCCCTTCAGCTTTATCCTCTAACTATGGGCTTTTCTCCACTTCTTACAACTGTACTCTTGGTGGATTTTCCTATTTATGAAGCTCTATGGAATATATGTCCTGCCAGAAAAAAGGTCTTCTCTACTGTCAAGAATCACTGGATTCAGTTAGGTCAGGCCTGACAAGCTAGCCTCTGTGTGTAGACAGTGAAGACAATCAGGGCTAGGGCTGGCAGAATTGTTCAGGAAGTCACTGTGTCGTCTTTAATGCCTCTACACTCACCTCTAAGTAGGACCCTTTTTTTCTAGCAAGCTAAGGCCCTATGTGAATCAGTGCAAGGCTTAAGCTTGAAGTACCTATAGCGATTCCCTGTCCCCTTTCCTGACAGGTAATGGCATCCAGAAAGAATGAAACCTTGAAGCAGGAGACATTGTGGGGTCAGAACGGGTGTGGGCCTGGAGCCAGTTTCCACTCAGCAAAGATCAGGAAATAAGCACCCTCTCCCTCTTCCCCGGCTTGGAGATGCCATGAGGACTCAGAGGGGTCTCTGACTGGCACTCAGCCTCCCACTCCAGAGCCCCAGGGAGAGTACTGGGGACTGGAAGCACCAAGCCAAAGGCTCTGAGAGGCCACAGTAGCTGGGGATTGAGGCTCAGAGCCCAGACTCTTTGACGGAGAGCCACATAGTAGCTTCATAACCACCAACTCCATGGAGCTACAAGAAAGGAGTGAAGGGAGGCCAGGTCCAAGAACTCCTAGACCAGTCCTGGTGGTGCACATCCTCAGGTACTTTCCCATGTAATTCTTTTAACAACCCGTGAGGTATTATCAGAGGTGTTCAAACCAGAGTGACTCCATCTTAAATAGGGGCCGAGTAAAATAAGGCTCAGACCTCCTGGGCTGCATTCCCAGGAGGTTAAGGCATTCTTAGTCACAGAATGCCATAGAAGATGAGCACAAGATACAGGTCACAAAGACCTTGCTGATAAAACAGGATGCACTAAAGAAGCCAGCTAGGCTGGATACGGTGGCTCACACCTGTAATCCCAGCACTTTGGGAGGCCAAGGCGGGTGGATCACTTGAGGTCAGGAGTTTGAGAGCAGCCTGGCCAACGTGGTGAAACCTCATCTCTACTAAAAAATACAAAAATTAGCTGGGTATGGTGGTATACACCTGTAATCCCAGCCACTTGGGAGGCTGAGGCAGGAGAATCACTTGAACCCAGGAGGCAGAGGTTGCAGTGAGCCAAGATCACGCCTTGCACTCCAGCCTGAGCAACGAGAGTGAAACTCCGTCTCAAAAAAAAGAAAAAAAGCCAGCCAAAACCGACCAAAACCAAGATGGTGATGAGAGTGACCTCTGGTCGTCTTCACTGTTCATACAGTAATTATAATGCATTAGCTGCGAAAAGACACTCCCCACCAGTGCCATGACAGTTTACAAATGCCATGGCAATGTAGGAAGTTACCCTATATGTTCTAAAATGGGGAGGAACCCTCAGTTTTGGAAATTGCCCACCCCTTTCCCAGAAAACTCATGAATAAATGAGTAATCCACCCCTTGTTTAGCATATAATTAAAAAAAACCATAAAAATGGTTAACCAGCAGCCCATGCTGCTGCTTTGCCTATGAAGTAGTCATTCTTTGTTCCTTTACTTTCTTTTTTTTTTTTTTGAGACAGAGTTTCACTCTTGTCACTCAGGCTGGAATGCAGTGGTGCAGTGGTGACATCTCAGCTCACTGCAACCTCCACCTCCCAGGTTCAAGCAATTCTCCTGCCTCAGCCTCCCAAGTAGCTGGGATTACAGGTGTGTGCCACCATGCCCGGCTAATTTTTGTATTTTTAGTAGAGACAGGGTTTCACTATGTTGGCCAGGCTTGTCTTGAACTCCTGACCTTGTGATCTGCACCTCAGCCTCCCAAAGGGCTGGAATTACAGGTGTTAGCCACTGCGCCTGGCCAACTCTCTTAATAAACTTGCTTTCACTTTACTCTAAGGACTTGCCCCAAATTCTTTCTTGTGCAATATCAAGGACCCTCTCTTAGAGTCTGGATCAGAACCCTTTTCGGGTAACAGTATCATGACACCCTTTCAAACAGGTAAGAAAAACTGAGTTTCAGCGAGGTTGCACAACTTCCATAAAGACACACAAGCTACACAACCTGGCAGGGCCCACCTGACTCCTGAGCCTGCTCAGATGTGCGGGAAAGAGCCCCCAGCAGTCTGTGAGGAACTGGTGGATAAACTCAGACCTAACACAAAAGCTGTGTCTAGAGAGGCAACTGCGGTCTACAGAAGATACGTTACTGGCCTACCACAAATTTCACCTTTGCTTCCTCCCCTTCAGATACCCCACACCTTCTGACCTTCCCACCCTAAAGTCCATCAGGTCCCAAACACATTTGACATGGGATCGGTATCTCTTTTTCTTTTCTTTTCTTTTTTTTCATAAAAACACTATGAACCTCTAAATCTACTTTATGACATGGTACTAATTAGCATAAATGCATTCCAAAGGATGGGTGGGTGCAGCTCAGATGGGCTTCCAGAAACCACTTTCCTCTAACTGCTGGTGCTTTGGGTACCCCTCCCCAACACCTCCCTTCCTTTCTGACCAGATTCCTTTTGCCAGAGCCTGGCTCAAGGAACGGCCCTCTGCTCCCAGCACAGTTCTGCAGAGCTCCTGCACTCCATCTACCCTCTCCCTGACGGCCTCCTCCCTGCCCACTGTGGCCATTCAGCTACAATAGCTTGAGCTTTGAATTTCAGGACAGATCTAGAAAACCGGGAATCTAATACCTGGACTCTGGCAACCCAACGGGGCCTGAGGCAGGGCTAGCAGTCCCCAGGGTCATGTGACAGCCTGTAGCTTTTTTTTTCTTTTTTTTTTTTTTGAGATGGAGTCTCACTCTGTCACCCAGGCTGGAGTGCAGTGGTGTGATCTTGGCTCACTGCAACCTCCGCCTCCTGGGTTCAAGCAATTCTCCTGCCTCAACCTCCCGATTAGCTGGGATTACAGGTGCCCACCACCACAACTGGTTAATTTTTGTATACTTTTTAGTAAAGACAGGGTTTCACCATGTTGGCCAGGCTGGTCTCTAACTCTTGACCTCAGGTAATCCACCCACCTCGGCCTCCCAAAGTACTAGGATTACAGGCGTGAGCCACTGCACCTGGCCGACAGCCTATCGCTTTTTAGTCATCACTGTCAGGCTTTTCTTAGTACTGGGAATGGGCCCCTGCCCCCTAGGGCCTAGGGATCAGGTAGGGGCAGCACAACCACAGATAATACAATGTAAGAAATTCCTGAGCTGCAGAGGAACCAAGTCCTATGGGATTCCAAAGGGGAGAGCCATTAGTTCTTCTGGGAGAGTGATCCAGAAACTGGTGAGAATATGGTAGGAAAGAGGGGTGCTCACGGTAAGCTCATGGAGACGAGAGCACAGAAGTCAGATCTGAACAAGAGCAAGGACCAGAGGGCCCTGGTGCATCATCAGTCAAGGCAAAAATGGTCAGAAGTCTTTCCAAAGTTGTTCGGGTCTCTTGCAGAGGGTTTAGGGCCCATCCTACGGCTGCCAACCCTTCAACCATCCTTCCTGTCCACAGCCTGAGGTCACCACTGTCACTGGTGTCTGAAGGCCAGAAATAGAAATGAGTCACTTGGCCTTCTAATGTGCTTCATCTAATGCTTGCTTTATTAAAGAAGAAACCGTGGCCTTTTGCAGTGGGAGCCTTACTAGGCACCTGAGCTGCTGCATGTGGTGTCTGGGTCCCAGCATTCATGTTATGCCTGCATGTTCTGCTATAAAACAGGGTTACCCTACCTCTTCAGTCCAGCCCCAAGAACGCTCTGTCAGGCAAGGGGTGCCAGGATCACCACTAAATATTAGTGCAGTTAAAGTTACTCTGCTCTCCTTTTCCTGTAGCTTATCAGCAAGGAGACACAGTAGTTGTTGGAGGTGAAGGGAAGCCCACCTCCAAGAATGGGATTATGACCTTACACATGCACCCCAGAGGAAGAAATCTCCACAGTTGCTCTGAACATACTCAGGACAGCTCCTGTGCCAGCATAAACAGAGTGCTGGTCAAGCAGGAAGAGACCTGTCAATACCAGTCAGCAGGACGTCAGTACAAAAGAGTGTTGATGTCAGGGACCCACAAGGAGGATCTTCAGTCATTATGTGATCTGGAGCATGAAGCCACAAGGTCAGATCCAGAGGCATGAAAGAGCCCCAGGATCATCGCAAGACCAGCAGCCACATGGCCTTGAAGCCAAACTATCAAATTACTCCTGTGGGTTCCTTCCATCCACTGCGTAGGAGCAGGATAGCTCTCAGAATCAAGGACAGAGGAGACAGTAGAATGGTGTCATTAGGAAGATATTCCCGACAGGGTAAGAGAGTGTCTTAGTCTGTTCAGACTGCTATAACCAAGTATCACAGATTGGGTGGCTTACAAACAACAGAAATTTGTTTCTTCTTTTCTTTGAGACAGGGTCTCACTCTGTCACCCAGGCTGGAAAGCACTGGTGCAATCTTGGGTCACTGCAACCTCTGCCTCTCAGGTTCACCGATTCTCCTGCCTCAGCCTCCCGAGTAGCTGGGACTACAGGTGTGCACCACCATGCCCAGCTACAGAAATTTGTTTCTTATAGTTCTGGAGGCTGGAAGTCCAAGATCAACGTGCTGGCAGACTCTGTGTCTGGTGAGAGCACACTTCCTGGTTCACAGATGGCACCTTCTCATTATGTCCTCCCATGGCAGAAGAGGCAAGGCAGCTTTCTAATCACCTCCCAAGCCCCACCTCCTAATGCCACCAGGAGATTGGAGATGAGGTTTTAACATATGAATTTGAAGGGGACACATTCGGACCATAGCACAGAGCCATAAGGAAAAAGAGCTGGGAGGCTGGGGCAAGTCTTCCCAGAAAGAGAGAAAGCTATAGGTATAATTAGGGTGAACAGAGGGAGGCTGGCTGCCTGCTTCACCCGTTTCATCTCCCACCACGGACAGGGTTTGGGGGAAGCTACATAGAAAAGTCTCTAATGAGGCAGCATGAGCAGTGGTTTAAAAAACATAGGTTTTAGGGAAAAAAAGGAACATGACCCTACACTTATCAGCTGTATGGCCAAGGGTAGTGTTCCTCAAAGTGTGGCCAGTAACATCACCCTCACCTGGGAATGTGCTGGAGAGGAAAATTCTTGGTCCCCACCACAGACTACTGAATCACACTCTGGGGGTGAGGTCCCACACACAGTTTTAACAAGCTCTGCCACTAATTTCATTGTACGCTAAAGTTTGAGAGCCATTGACCTAAGACATAGCTGCCAACCTCTAATCCACAGTGTTCTTATCTGTAAAATGGGCTTAGGTGTAAAATGGGGTCAAATATAAATAGTGCTTACCTCATAAAGCTTTTTTGAGAATTAAATGAGATACTGCAAGTACAGAACTTAGCACAGGGCTTGGTTCATAGTAAGACTTCAGTGAATGCCAGTTATTATCACTATTATTTTCCACCTAATCTGCAAACCAAAAAGAATCCACAGCCTAGTGGTGCCCTCTTCCTGGGGCATCTGGTCAGTGTCATCTCTCAAGCACTCATAGCATTGACAAGAAGACATGGGGCGTATCTCCCTCCCATGTAGTGAGAGAGGGAGAGCTGAGAACTTCTGAGAGGTACCGTGGTTGAAGCCCCACTCCAGAGCTACCAGGTGTGTGGAGCATGACCTGCCAGGTGTGACACCCTTTATGTTTCCTACACAAGGAAACAGGGCACATGCTGGCTGCTTAGTCCTCACTGAAGAGTGAAATCAACCTCAACTTCTCCATATTCCATATAATGATCAGCCTTTACCACCACCTATTCCAGGGTTGTTGGAAAGCTATGTAGTCAAATAACTGATTGGAAAGGTTGATGTACTTATGCAAACAAAGATTTCATTAGGGAAATGTAAGGCTAAGGGTTAACCTCACAGTGTGAATACCTTACATTTGTGCAAGGGCAAATGCTGGTCGAGAGCTGCTCGAGTATAAACAGCAGGAGCTGAGTTTATGGCAGCCTTGTCTGGAAGAAGGCGTCACACAAAGGCAAAGGGAGGAAAGGGGTGGGGCATCTGCTGGCCCCATGGGGCAGAAGATGAAGCTTCGTTACCTGAAAATTGATTTCACAAATCCTGAAATCTCCTGCATTTATTTTTGGCACACACTATTCTGAACAGCTGTTCCCATTTTTCTTCAAATATGTTGCTTTAAAAATACGTTTTTCAAGTTTTCTCTTTTTATCAGAGTCAACTAGATGTTAATATGTCTTTAACATCTGCTAATTTCTTATTTTACAAGGAAGTTCTGTGCAAAGTAACAGCCGAAGCTGTAAGAAGTAAAATTCTGGCCAGGCACAGTGGCTCACACCTGTAATCTGTAATCCCAGCACTTTGGGAGGTTGAGGCAGGTGGATCACCTCAGGTCAGGAGTTAAAGACTAGCCTGGCCAATGTGGTAAAACCTCATCTCTACTAAAAAAATATAAAAATTAGCCAGGCGTGGTGGTGGATGCCTGTAATGCCAACTACTTGGGAGGCTGAGGCAGGAGAATCACGAATCCAGGAGGCGGAGGTTGTAGTGAGCCAAGGTTGCCCCCCTGCACTCCAGCCTGGGCAACAAGAGCGAAACTCCATCTCAAAAAAAAAAAAAGAGGCCAGGCACAGTGGCTCATGCCTGTAATCACAGCACTTTGAGAGGCCAAGGCAGGTGAATCACGAGGTCAGGAGTTCAAGACAAGCCTGGCCAACAAGGTGAAACCCCATCTCTACTAAAACTACTAAAATTAGCCGGGCATGGGTGGCAGGCACCTGTAATCCCAGTTACTCAGGAGGCTGAGGCAGAGAATTGCTTGAACCCGAGAGGCAAATGTTGCAGTGAGCCGAGATCACATCACTGAACTCCAGTCTGTGCAATAGAGTGAGACTCTGTCTCAAAAAAAAAAAAAAGAAGTAAAATTCCACCCTGGATAATAAGGTGGTTGAACCACTGAGTTCAGAGTAAGCATCAGAAACTAAGAACTCTAAACTTCTGATTCTGAAATGGCAACAAAGAAGCAAGCTAGGCCAGGCATGGTGGCTCACACCTGTAATCCCAACACTTTGGGAGGCCGAGACCATTTGAGGTCAGGAGTTTGAGACCAGCCTGGCCAACATGGTGAAACTCTGTGTCTACTAAAAATACAAAAATTAGCCAGGCGTTGTGGCAGACGCCTGTAATCCCAGCTACTCGGGAAACTAACATGAGAATTACTTGCACCAGGGAGGAGGAGATTGCAGAGAGCCGAGACTGTGCTACTGCACTCCAGCCTGGGCAACAGAGTGAGATTCAGTGACAAAAAACAAACAAATGAAGCAAGCTGGCTTCACTCTCTCTCCATAGAAAACTAGTAACAAACATACAGCACTAAGATTATCACCAGCAACATCCCGGAAGTCCAGAACTCAAACATAAAGATGAGAGTTTCTGGGGCCACAAAAAAGGGAAAAGGCTCCAAGCAGATAGTAAGAGAATAAGACTTCCATATCCACACTGCCCCTGCCCCCAATGTGTCCAGCCCCAAGCATGTAGAAAATTTCCTGACTCACGGTTTCTACACTGAAAAAAAAAAAAAAAGTGAGATTGGCCAGGCGCGGTAGCTCACGCTTATAATCCCAGCTCTTTAGGAGGCTGAGGCGGGCAGATCATGAGGTCAGGAGTTCAAGACCAGCCTGGCCAACACAGTTAAACCCTGTCTCTACTAAAACTACAAAAATTAACTGGGCGTGGTGGTGCATGCCTATAATCCCAGCTACTCAGGAGGCTGAGGCAGGAGAATCACTCGAACCCAGGAGGCAGAGGTTGCAGTGAGCCAAGATCGCACCATTACACTCCAGCCTGGGCAACAGCGTGACTCCGACTCAAAAAAAAAAAAAAAAAAAAAATGAGATTGAGGCGGTCAACCAGCTTCCCCACTATCTTGGATTCCCTGGCAGGAGATATGTCCCTGTTTCAATCCAGGGGAAGCACTGGAAGTCTCCAGAGGGAGAAATATCTCAGAGATAAAGTGGACAGGTGGTACTAGCATCCCCAGACACCGGAACTCTGCTCTGTAACTCAGCCAAAGGAGATATCAAATAAGAGCAGCTGTTCAGCAGCACCACACTACAGGAAGCTCACTCCCAAGTCCCTGGGCATGATTCTTTAGGCAGCCTTCCTACACTGCACTACCTTTGGGACCTACCAATAACCGAAACAATAGTGCCAAAAAGGAGGCAGTGACCTAGCAGGGAAAAAAGAAGAAAATCAACAGGTAAATTACAAAGAATTCCTAAGCAAACATACTCGATAAAAAACAAAACAATGGAGATAAAATATCTCTAGGAGGAAAAAAAAAGGCAGAGAAGACTGGAATAAGTAATGAATCATTAAATGCTTAGACATAGACATACACACATAAGAAACAACAGCAAACTGAGAATCATGACCTCTTCAAATGGGCAAGGCGAGGAGCCAGTGACAGACCCTAGTGAGACAGCAGTATGTTTGAACTCTCTGGCCAAGAATTCAAAATATCAGTTTTAAGGAAACTCAGTGATCACCAAGATAACACAGAACAACAATTCCGACTTTTTTTCTTTTCTTCTCTAATCCATTATGACTGATAACAATTCTGAAATTTATCACAGACATTTCACAAGAGTTTGAAAAATAAAAAGCAAATAAATCTCGAAACTGAGAAATACATTTGCTAAACTGAAAAATTCAACAGAGGCTCAGAAAAGCTGAATTAATCAAGGAGAGGAAAGAATCAGTGAGCTTGACAAGAGGTTATTTGAAATTACAGTCAGAGGATGAAAAAGAAAAAAGAATGAAAAGGAACAAAGATCACCTATAAGATACAGAAAATTGTCCAGGCACAGTGGCTCATGCCTATAATCCCAGCACCTTGGGAGGCCCAGGTGGGTGTATTGCTTGAGCTCAGGAATTCAAGACCAGCCTAGGCAACATGCTGAAATCTCCATCTCTATAAAAAATTGTAAAAATTAGCTGGATATGGTAGCACATGCCTGTACTGTAGTCCTACCTACTTGGGAGGCTGAGGTGGGAGGATCACTTGAGCCCAGGAGGTCAAGTCTGCAGTGAGCCAAGTGCCACTGCATTCCAGCCTGTGTGACAAAGTAAGACCCTGTTCCAAAACGAGAAAAAGATACAGGCTGGGTGCAGTGGCTCACACCTGTAATTCTAACACTTTGGGCGGCTGAGGCAGGCAGATTGCCTGAGCTCAGGAGTTTGAGACCAGCCTAAGCAACACGGTAAAACCCTGTCTCTACTAAAATACAAAAAATTAGCCAGGTGTGGTGGTGTGCACCGGTAGTCCTAGCTACTCAGGAAGCTGAGGCAGGAGAATCTCTTGAACCAGGGAGGCGGAAGTTTCAGTGAGCCAAGATCACACCACTGCACTCCAGACTGATGACAGAGCGAGACTCCATCTCCAAAAAAAAAAAAGATATAAAAAATTACCTCAAAAGGTCAACCAAATCCAAAAATTATTACTGTTCAAGAGGGAGTTGAGTAAGAACAAGGGGTAGAAAGCTTATTCCAAAAAAACGACAGAAAACTTTCCAAAACTTGAGAAAGAGATAAATACTGAGGTACAAAAAAGTCAGAGAACACCAAACAGATTCAACTCAAACAAGACTACTCCAAGGCATATAATAATCAAATTCTGAAAGATCAAGAACAAAGAGAGGATCCTAAAAGCAGCAAGAGAAAAGAAGTAAACAACATATAAAGGAATTCCAATTCACCTAGCAACAGCCTTCCAAAACAGAAATCATACAGGCCATACAGGTGTGAGTCATCCCTGGCCAAGTATTTCTACTTTTTGATATTGATTTTTTTTTGTTATAAAATTCCCTATTAGCACTGCTTTTGCTGTGTCCCATAGATTTTGGTATGTTGTATTTCCATGTTCATTTGTTTCAAGAAATTTTAAATGTCTTTCTTAATTTCTTCATTGACCATTGACTGTTTAGGAGGGTGTTTAATTTCCTTGTGTTGTGTATTTTCTGAGATTCCTCTTGTTATTGATTTCAAGTTTTATTCCATGGTGGTCCGAAAGGATATTTGATATAATTTCTACTTTTTTGAGTTTGTTAAGACTTGTTTTGTGGCATAAGGTATGATCTATCCTGGAGAATGTTTCATGTACTGGTCAAAAGAATGTGTATCCTGCAGGGTAAAATGTTCTTTAAAAAATATTTTGTAGAGATAGGGTCTTGCTATGTTGCTCAGGCTAGGCTTGAACTCCTGGGCTCAAGTGAACCTCCTGCTTCAGCTTGCCAAAGTGTTGGTATTACAGGTATGAGCCACTGCACCTGGCCAAAATGTTCTTTAAATGTCAGTTAGGCCTATTTGATCTAGTGTATAGTTTAACTCTGATATTTCTTTGTTCATTTTCTGTCTGGATTATCTGTTCATTACTGAGAATGGGATGTTGAAGTCCCCTGCTATTTTTGTATTGAAGTCTATCTGTCCCTTCAGATCTATTAATGTTTGCTTTATATTCCTGGGGGAGTTCCATTGGTGGGTGCATAGACATTTATAATTGTTTTTTTTTTTTCCCAAGGCGGAGTGCACTCCAGCCTGGGCAACAAAAGCGAAACTCTATCTCAAAACAAAACAAAAATAGCTCCAAGTACCAGCATACCAAGACCACTGGCCGTGGTGGCCGTACTGTGGGTGTGTCCAAGAAATAAGTCTGTAGGCTTGTCTGTTAATAAATAGTTTTATACCACCCCCCAAAAAAATAGCTACAAGAGAATAACTTAAATGTTTCTAGCATAAGAAAAAGACAAATATCTAAGGTGATGGATAACCCAATTATACTGATTTGATTTTTACAAATATGTAAATGTATTCAATTATCACATGTACTCTCCCCAAAAAATGTACATATATTCTGTATCACTAAAAAATAAAATAATTTGCTGGGCATGGTGGCTCACACCTGTAATCCCAGCACTTTGGGAGGCTGAGGTGGGTGGATCACCTGAGGTCCGGAGTTAAAGACCAGCCTGGCTGACATGGTGAAATCCTATCTCTACTCAAAATATGAGAAAAAAAAATTAGTTGGGTGTGGTAGTGGGCACCTAAATCCCAGCTACTTGGGAGGTGGAGGCAGGGAAACTGCTTGAACCCCGGAGGCAGAGGTTACAGTGAGCCAAGATTGCGCCACTGCACTCCAACCTGGGCAACAGAGTGAGACTCCATCTCAAAAAATTAACTAATTAATTAAATTAAATAATTTTAAAAAGAAACTAAGAACTCCAAAACCTGAAGCTGAAATTCCTGTACTCACATATGTATGATAACTTTAGTTAACCAACAGGCCTCTACTGTCTGCCTACTCCTCTTCATGCAGCTGCAAAACAGGGATTTGGGTAATAATCACCACCATTTGCTAAAATGATCATCACCATTTGCTGTGTCCTCAAGTTATCTGTTTTTTTGCTCTCGTTGCCCAGGCTGGAGTGGAATGGTGCGATCTCAGCTCACCGCAACTTCCACCTCCCAGGTTTTAGTGACTCTCCTGCCTCAGCCTCCCAAGTAGCTGGGATTACAGGCATGTGCCACCACGCCCAGCTAATTTTGTATTTTTAGTAGGGATAGGGTTTCTCCATGTTGGTCAGGCTGGTCTGAACTCCCGACCTCAGGTGGTCCGACCACCTTGGCCTCCCAAAGTGCTGGGATTACAGGTGTGAGCCACCACACCCAGCCTTTTTTGTTCTGTTTTTTAAGAGAAAGGGTACCCTCAAACTATGGGGCTTAAGTGATCCTCCCACCTCAGCCTCTGGTGTAGCTGTGACTACAGGAGCACACCACCACACCTGGCGAGTTTTTTTTAAATTTTTTGGTTTTTGTTTTGTTTGAAACAAAGTCTCACTAGAGTGCAATGGTGCAATCTCAGCTTACTGCAACCTCTGCCTCCCAGACTCAGGCAATCCTCTCACCTCAGCCTACTAAGTAGCTGAGACCTCAGCTATGCATCACTACATCCGGCTAGTTTGTGGGTTTTTGTAGAGATGGGGTTTCGTCATGTTGCCCAGGCTGGTCTTGAACACCTAGGCTCAAGTGTTTTCTTAAATTTTTTGTAGAGATGGTATCTCACCATGTTGCCCAGGCTGGTCTCAAATTCCTGGCCTTGAGCAATCCTTCCACCTGTATCTCCCAAAGTGCTAGGATGACAGGAATGGGCCACTGTGCCCAGCCTTAGTTTATATACAAATATAAATCATTGCTAAGAGATAAAACGAAGCACTAGTATGGGATTTAGAAATGCTCAGGTTTTTTCTTCATATGTGATGTGCTGAACAACTCTGGCCTTGACCCTCAGCCTCACCAAGCCCCCAGCTCCTCTTCTTGCTGTAGAGCAAGACTGCATTGCTCTCAGAGTCTTGTGAGTTCTAACAGCACATCCCACCCACACTTGCACAGGAGTTAATATTTAGATCAAATTGTAGCAAATAAGACTTCATTTTGCATTATTAAGACTAAAATCACAAAATAAGCAGTACCCCAGCAGAAAGTAACCTGGATGCTTGTTACATTTTGGGCATCTTGCTCATGCCACTGCCCAGGGCTCAGAGATATAGGCTCCAAGACCACTAGCTTGAGATCAGCCTTCTTCCCTCATCCTCTGCTCCCTGGACCTAGTCATTAACAGCACACAAGCATGTGCACATCAGTATGAGACAGGGAACCTCATTGTGTACCTAGATCCAGTATAGCCCCGATGGTTGCCCAAGGGGTTGACAGTATTGTCCACTTTCCCTTTACCAGTCCATCCCACCCCAGGGAAAATTCACGTTCTTTTCTCAATTCCATTGGGTGAAGAGGAAGGTCTAACCTCTTAGCCTGACCCCCAAGACCACCTGTTTCCAACAGCAAGCTGCTCCCTTTGCAGCCATCATAGGAAGCAAACAGGCTTAGGGGGGAGGAGGGATACCAAAAGATGCTAGACTTTGGGGGCCATGAATCTCACAAAGCTATTGTTCTTTCCCCAGATGGGGAAAAAGGAGATGCATACCCTATTTGCCCAATTTCAAAGGGTTCACAGTCCCTAAGGCCTGTCCTTAGGTCTCTCAGTTCATGGATCTCAGGTTAAAAATACCCGTGCCATAGTGAACCCAGTCCCACAGAGATGTGTAGAGAAACAAAGCAAAACCAAGTTATACATCCAGGGTGGTATCTGTCAGGCAGTTTCCCTTTTCAGCAAGCCAAACCTAGGAGCAGTGAGAGGAGGGAACAGTCAGACAGGGAAGGCCAGCCATGAAGAACATTCTGGAATCATGATCTGATGAGCAGAGGGGAGCTGTGCAACCAACCGGCAGTGGCCAGACAGAGGAAATGCAGTGTCTGGCAGCTGGCCATCTTCACCCTCTCCCATCAGCAGCATCTCTGGCCCCATCCTGACCCCTGGTGGCTGCTGGTGAGATGAGGAGGAAAATCTTTTCAAGCTCCTCCCTGCTCTAAGGGTAGGGGGAAGCTTGCGGGTCCCAGCACAGATAAAAAGCTGTACCCTCCCACCTCCACCCCTACAGGCCTCAGCTGGGGTCCCCAGGAGGTGCCAGCATGTTTAGGGCACCTTTGGGAGGATTTGCTCCACTGGAGACACCAGATGCCTTCTTGATATAAGCCCAGCAATCAAGCAAGCAAGTGTATACTGTATAAAGCACTTTTTGGCTCACCCCTGTAATCCCAGCACTTTGGGAGGCTGAGGTGGGTGGATCACCTGAAGTCAGGATTTCAAGGCCAGTCTGGCCAACATGATGAAACCCTGTCTCTACTAAATATACAAAAATTAGCCAGGCATGGTGGCATGCGCCTGTAATCCCAGCAACTTGGGACACTGAGGCAGAGAGAATCACTTGAACCTGGGAGGCAGTGGTTGCAGTGAGCCAAGATCATGCCATTACACTCCAGCCTGGGCGACAGAGTGAGACTCTGTCTCAAAAAAAAAAGCACTTTTCACCTATCAAGTTGGCAAAAATGTGTCTGTGTCTCTGTGTGTGTGTGTATCCGTGTATCTCTGTGTGTGTGTGTTACAACTAAAGATCAATGCAAATCAAGGTGCAATAAGACCAGCACTCTCATGAACAATTGGTGAGAGTATAATATTTGTACAACCTTTCTAGCAGTAATGCTGGTAAAATAAAGCCAAAATCTTTCAAAGTGTTTCTATCCTGTGACCCTATGTTAAGAATCCAGCCTGAAGAAATCAATAGACTGATATAACATGATACCTGGAATTTGAAATAAATGAGGGAGGAGAAAACAAGATTGACCAAGAGCAAGAATTACTGCAGCTGGGTGATAGGTACATGGTGGGGTTCTTTATTTTATTTTGTTTACTTTGGTATATGTTTGAAACTTTCCACGATAAAACTTCTTTTAAGAAAACTTTTTAAAGAAAGTATCAGAGGCTGGACATGGTGGCTTACACCTGTAATCCCAACATTTTGGGAGGTCAAGACAGGAGGATTGCTTGAGCTCAGGAGTTCGAGACCAGCCTGGGCAACATGGCAAAACCCTGTCTCTACAAAAATATATATATATAATTATCCAGGCATCGTGGTGCACACCTGTGGTCCCAGCTACTTGATCCCAGGAGGCTGAGGCTTCAGTGAGCTATAATCATGCCACTGCACTCCAGCCTAGGTGACAGAGCAAGACCCCTCAAAAAAAAAGAAAGCTCTCTCCGGTGCATGCCTTCAAGATGACAAAGAAAAGAAGGAACAACGGTTGTGCCAAAAAAGGCCAGGCCACATGCAGCCTATTCGGTGCAGGAACTGTGCCTGATGTGTACTCAAGGACAAGGCCATTAAGAAATTTGTCATTTGAAACATAGTGGAGGCCACAGCAGTCAGGGACATTTCTGAAGCGAGCATCTTCGATGCCTATGTACTTCCCAAGCTCTGTGTGAAGCTGCATTACTGTGTGAGTTGTGCAATTCACAGCAAAGTAGTCAGGAATCAATCTCGTGAAGCCCGAAAGGACAGAACAGCCCCACCCCGATTTAAACCTGCGAGTGCTGCCCCACAACCCCCACCAAAATTCATGGGAGCTTAATCCTTAAAAGACTGAAGACAACTATTCTCTGGAGAAAAATAAAATGGAAATTGGACTTAAAAAAAGAAACCATCAGAGATACAAAGATTTGTATACAAACATTAATCTTTAATAGCAAAAAAGTACAAACAGTGTAAAAGTGCTATGTTAGAATAAACAGATCATTGTGCATCCAAACATTGGAATATTATGTAGCCATTTAAAAATCAAGGATGTTTTAATGACATGGAAAATGCCTACAATGTGCCTGGGTGCAATGGCTCACACCTGTAATCCCAGCACTTTGGGAGGCCGAGGTGGGCAGATCACTTGAGGTCAGGAGTGTGAGATCAGCCTGGTCAAGATGGTGAAACCTTGTCTCTACTAAAAATACAAAAATTAGGCTGGATGCAGTGCCTCACACCTGTAATCCCAGCACTTTGGGAGGCCGAGGCAGGTGGATCACCTGAGGTCAGGAGTTTGAGACCAGCCTGAACAACATGGTGAAACCCCATCTCTACTAAAAATACAAAGTTAGTCGGGCTTGGTGGTGCCCGTCTATCAACCCAGCTATTCAAGAGGCTGAGGCAGAAGAATCGCTTGAACCTGCGAGGTGGAGGTTGCAGTGAGCTGAGATCGCAGCATTGCACTCCTTCCTGGGGGACAAGAGCAAGACTGTGTCTCAAAAAGAAAAAAAAAAATTACCCAGCCATGGTGGCGGGAGCCTGTAATCCCTCCTACTTAAGAGGCTGAGGCAGGAGAATTGCTTGAACCTTGGAGGCGAAGGTGGTAGTGGGCTGAGATCGCACCACTGCACTCCAGCCTGAAAGACAGAACGAGATTCCATCTTCAAGACCTAATCTATGTTTGATAGGTATACCTGAATGTGATGAAGAGAATGAATCCAAGCTGGAAAATACTCTTCAGGATATTATCCAGGAAAACTTCCCCAACCTAACAAGACAGGCCAATATTCAAGTCCAGAAAATACAGAGAACACCACAAAGATATTCCTCAAGAAGAGCAACCCCAAGGCACATAATCGTCAGATTC
>CAUYLG010051134.1:0-30585 GCA_963573385.1 Cacajao melanocephalus | reverse complement strand
TCACTTTAACCTGGGTGTTTGTGGTTGCAGCTCCCCCTGTTTGTGCCACGCCCACACACTCTGGGAAACACATGGACACAATTCACAAAAAAAAAAAAAAAAAAAAAAAAAAAAAAAAGCCAGTGGAACTCTAGATCATCTAACCCAGCCATCTTCATTTTATAGATCAGCAAAGCAGATTCTACATGGATTATGTCTTAATATCACACAGGCAGTTGGCAATTGCCTGCTTTGTTTTCATGTCCACCAAGCAACCTTCTGAGCCTCATTTGGTTTCCCAAATTGGGTTTTTCTGTGAAGAGAATATACTGACTGCCTGCCAAGCACAAGAATCAATCTAGTTAACAATTTTGTTTCTCAGTGAATTCCAACTTTCTGCTTGATCATCCTGCAGAAAGAGATTGTATTGTTAAATACTTGAATAGCCTTGCTTTTTTTTTTTTGGACACAGAGTCTCGCTCTGTCATCCAGGCTGGAGTTCAGTGGCACAATTTCGGCTCACTGCAGCCTCCACCTCCCAGGTTCAAGCAGTTCTCTGCCTCATCCTCCCAAGTAGCCGAGATTATAGGCACCCACCACCACGCCCAGTTAATTTTTATATTTTTAGTAGAGATGAGGTTTCACCGTCTTGGCTAAGATGGTCTTGAACTCCTGACCTTGTGATCCACCTGCCTCAACCTCCCAAAGTGCTGGGATTATAGGTATGCTGCTCCCAGCAGCTTTGCTTTTTAAAAAAGCTCCTTAAAAACTTTCTATTAAAAAAGGTGATGGTCATATGCTAAAACAACATAGAACTATACACATGTATTATACTGATATCAAATTCCTGTGTTTGATAATTGTGCTATAATTATGAAAAATTCAGCCACTGGGGGAAACTGGGTGAAGGGTGCACAGGACCTCTCTGTACTATCTTTGCGATTTCCTGTGAATGTGTAATTATTTCAAAAACGTTTAAATTTAAAAAGACGATGTGAAAATGTTTAGGCACAAAACTACAGAGTTTTCTGGAAAATGGATTCCTCTGGAACTTACCTTCTCTATGTCCTCAACAAGTGGATTCAGTGACAGGAATGAAGCTTATAGGGATCTTTAGTTCTCATTATGCTGTGTTGTTTGCATTCTAAATCAGTGACTATTCCAAACTAGTAAGACATCTAACGTCTTTAAAAGTTGGAATTTTAGTAGCAGGTTATATTCAGTTGTGTGATTTTTTTCTTCTTTCTTTTTATTATTTTTTTAATCAACAGGGTCTTTCTCTGTCCCCCAGGCTGGGGTGCAGCTGCACCATCACGGCTTACTGCAGCCTCCCTCCTGGGCTCAAGCGTTCCTCTCACCTCAGCCTCCCGAATAACTGGGACTACAGATATGTGCTACTGTGCCTGGCTAATTATTTTTTTTAAAGATGGGGTCTCACTATGTTGCCCAGACTGGTTTTGAACTCCTGGCTTCAAATGATCCTCCTGCCTTATCCTCCAAAAGTGCTGGGGTTACAGGCGTGAGCCACCACACCCAGCCTGTTTTTTGTTTTTTGTTTTTCTTTTTAAAAAATATTTGGCCGGGCACGGTGGCTCATGGCTGTAATCCCAGCACTTTGGGAGGCTGAGGCAGGTGGATTAGCTGAAGTCAGGAGTTCGAGACCAGCCTGACCAACATGGTGAAACCCCATCCCTCCTACAAGTACAAAAATTAGCTAGTCCTGGTGGCACACGCCTGTAATCCCAGCTATTTGGGAGGCCGAGGCAGAGAATCGCTTGAACCCGGAAGGTGGAGGTTGCAGTGAGCCGAGATCATGCCACTGCACTCCAGCCTGGGAGAGAGGGTGAGACTCTGTCTCAAAATAAAGAAAAAAATAAAAATATTTTACTTGCTGGGCACTGTGGCTCACACCTATAATCCCAGCACTTTGGGAGACCAAGGTAGACAGATCACTTGAGGTCAGGAGTTCGAGACCAGCCTGGCCAACATGGTGAAACCCCGTCTCTACTTTACAAAAATTAGCCAGGCCTGGTGGTGCACGCCTATGGTCCCAGCTACTAGGGAGGCTGAGACAGGAGAATAGCTTGAACCTAGGAGGCGGAAGTTGCAGTGAGTCGAGAGGCACCAGTGCACTCCAACCTGGGCAACAGAGCAAGACTCTGTCTCAAAAAAAAAAACAAAGATTGTGGCACTGGTGTGTTGGATTTCATCGTAGCATAGCTCATTTTTCTGGTAATGACACCTTGCTGGGTATCTGTGCTTCACCTAGGGGAAGGTACTCCTTTTTGTACAGTTTGAAACTCTCATTCTGTCCTGCTGCTGGTGTTTGGTATGCAAGCTTCTCCTTCAGCATCACTCTTGGAAGTGGGATTAATGCACCAGTTCTATTCTGACAAATGGGGTCTGTTGGCAGCAGACCCCCAACATTCAGAAGGGATCCTTCTTGAGACATTAAACCTCAAGAAACCTTGTGTAATTTTCTCAGTTTCACTGGCAAGAAACAGGAACAATGATGCTCATCCTGTAGGATTGTTTTGAAGGTTGAGTGAGATGCTGAATTAACTAGGAGTAACAGGTTAATAATAATTAACTAGGAATACATCATAAGTAACTGGAAATGAGTGGTCAGCAAGCATATGACCTAAGTCATGACTTGTTCCTACAGCACTTGGTTCAGATTTGTGCTTTATCAAGTAACAACTTGCCATGGATTTCCCTTCTTCAAGTCATTGAAACCTTGAGTGTTCCATGCAGTGGACCTACTTTACCTCAAGAGAGGGCTGGGCTCCTGAGTGTCCTGTGGACATACAGGGCATTGAGAGAGAAATGCCAACATGAGATTGGATTGGAATTGCCAATGGTTGACAATTTTTGCCTTAAAAACTTCCGATGTTATAAGTCCTACCCTCTCATGGAGTCCCAGTGAGCCACACTGCTGGAGTCCCTCTGACTCTGATGAGGAATACAGGTTGGGAGGGAGGGGTCTCAACACATCGTTAAAATAATTCAAGAAAGAGAAATGGATGTTCATGAAGGGAGAGAAGTGGGTGGGTTCAAGAAATGCTAAGGAGGTAGACTCCATAGGACTTGGGTACCGATCATGTGCGGGGACTAAGGAAAAGGGGGAAGAAGGCTCTCTGGTTTCCAGTTTATGTGATAGGGCAGCTAGTAATGACACTCTTATGTGGAAACAGGACTGGGGAGAGGCTGGCCTCAGCTTTGGACAGATGTCATCTGAGTCATCCCTCAGAGGGGTTCAGTAGGTCTTTGGATAGACAGGAGTAAGAGCTCTGCAGGGGTAGGGCATCAGATGGCACATTTATTCACAGACATTTATCAAGTGCTGGACACTGTCTGAGGCACTGGGGTCTCTACTTGGCATTCCAGTGTCAGGGGTTAGGCTCATTCAGATAAGTGTCTCTGGTGAGGGGATCAATAAGAAAGTACTGTGGGGTAAGTGGTAGGTGATCTGGATGATGGAGGAGATAAGCCACCTGAATTAGAAGCTGAGTCCCCAGAAAGGTTAGAGGGAAGAGATGCTCTGGGCAAAGAGAAGAGCAGGTGCAGAGGCCCAAAGCAACACTGAGGAGGTACATTTGAGAACCTGTAAGCCATAAGCCGGTCATATGACCCCAGCACGATGCACAGCAGGGAGGGTCTTGAGGGAGGTTGGAAGGGGCAAGGGCTGGGTAGATCAGCGTTTGGTTCCCAGAGAGTTGGGCTTATTTGAGTGTGATGTTGTCATGGGAATTTGAAGACCTGGGAATGTGTGAAATCTCTCAGGTAGAGTTTGTAGAGTGAAAGAGGGAGAGAACTGTGCTATTTGATGGAAGGGCAGAAGAAGGGGAGACTTCTGAAATGATACTAGAAACAACCAACTATAAAAGCAGAAGAGAATGCAAGAAAAGTGGTAAAGAAAAAGGGAACTTTAAAGATGGAAGGAGGCCACGTGCAGTGGCTCACACCTGTAATCCCAGCCCTTTAGGAGGCTGAGGCAGGAAGGTCGCCTCAGCCCAGGAGTTTGAGACTATCCTGGATAACATAGACCCCTGTCTCTACAAAAAAAATAATTAGCTAGACATGGTGGCTCGTGTCTGTAGTCCCAGCTACTCAGGAGGCTGAGGTGGGAGAATCACTTGAGCCCAAAGGTTTGAGGCTGCTGTGAGTTTTGATCACCCACTGTATTCCAGCATGGGTGACAGAGTGAGACCAAGGGTCGGGTGAGGTGGTTCACGGCTGTAGTCCTTGCACTTTAGGAGGCTGAGGCAGGTGGATCACCTGAGGTCAGGAGTTCGAGTCCAGCCTGGCCAACATGGTGAAACCTCATCTCTACTAAAAATACAAAATTAGCTGGACGTGATGGTACACGCTTATAATCCCAGCTGCTCGGGAGGCTGAGGCAGGAGAATCACTTGAACCTGGGAGGCGGATGTTGCAGTGAGCTGAGATCACACCATTGTACTCCAGCCTGGGTAACAAGAGCGAAACTCCATCTCAAAATAACAGTAATGATAAAGATGGAATTATTAAGTGACAGATGATAAGAGGGAGAGGAAGGGAGTCGGGGGAGAGAGGGAAAGGAAGGACTGAAAATGTGGCCTGCGTGTAACAGTAGGAAGATCATTGCTGACCTTGAAGAAAGCAGTTCTCAACTCCTCCCTCCCTTTTCCCCACATCCCATCAATTCCCAGACTGGCAAGGAATGTAATCCATATTGCCATATATCAAGGTGCTGGCTCTAAGGGGTGGGAACTGGTAGAGTCTTGCTGACGGGAAGATGACAGAAGAAGTAAAAAAGACGAGGCAGGAGGAAAAGCCAATTTCCTGATGAGTAGGGCTAGGAAGCAGCTGTGGCTGCCAGTGCGTAAGGAGCACTGATGAGAGAACCACACTTGTTCTCAGCAGCTGTCAGTGCAGAGTAGAAGCATGTAGGTGTGGTCATTTTTATGATACGTTTGGCCACAAAGTATGCTGGGATTGCATCGATGCGTGGCTGAAGAAGGAGGAAGAGGAGACTAGGTGAAGGATTATCCTTCCTATAAGGCTAGCACATGGTGGGTGAGAGACTAACAGAATGCTGTTTAGGAGTCCACAAAGTGTGGTCAGCTCAAGCTTGATTCAGAGCAGTGGTGGTAGCCTGGAGCCCCTCTCCCAGAGCAGAGGATGGCAGGTGGCACCAGAGGAGTATGGCCTCCCAGGGAGGGAGCTGGCACAGGCTAGGATGGGAGTTAGGTCAGCAGGGTATCTTGGTTTAATGCTGAGCACACGTGGTTCTCCAGCTGACCACAAGCATCTGGTTATATTATCTCCCAGGACTGAGTCTTCCTGTACACCGCAGAAACTCTTCAGTAGTTACAACAGGAACCTTTGAGCTGAGCGTTAAAACACGCGCTCTGAAGGAAGAGACCCCCGAACAGGCTTTGTGTGAACAACATGGCTGTTTATTCACCTGGGTGCAGGCAGGCTGAGGCCAAAAGGGCATCAGTGGAGGGTGGTGGGTTAGGATCCTGTTGGTTTTATAGGTTTGGGGTGTGCAGTGGAAAGTTACAGAAGTTACAGTTGTCGGTTTTTTGCAAGCTGGAAGGGGGTCGTAGGTTTGCAAGCTGGGAGAGGGTCCTAGGGTGTGGAGTCATGAGGTTGGCTAAGCTTGGTTAGAAAGTCCAACGGCCTTGTCAGTTGAGGCTGGAATAAGAAACAATAGAAGAATATCTCAGGTTAGTTTGATCATTTCTTCCAAGAACTCATCTGGGGTGTACATGCAGGTCACAGAGATTACCATGCCGTTCATGGCACCTTGACACTGAGCACCCAGAAGTACCAGATGTGCTGGGAGCAGGCTCCTGTATTGATACATGGCAGCCAGTCTAGTATTGCTTTATAGCACCTTCTGTGTTTGTTCTTACATAACTTTTAATCTGTTCAGGCTGTTTTCCCATCTTTATTGTAATTCTTGGAGTTTAGGCTCCAAGGCTTTGCCCTGCATATCAGACCCTCCTGCAAATGCTCAGGGCTTAAAAATCTGCAGGGACCACCACATTCCACATTCCTATCTCCGTCTACATTATTCCAGTTAAATTTTGTGAGTAGTTGAGAAAATGGCCCAGTGTTTCCTTTGGTTAAAAAGCAATAGATACTGCAAAATTAAGTTGTTACTTTGGAACTTCTCTGCAGCTGTTTGCATGTGAATATTGAATGAGGGAGTGGTAACTTTTATAATTGTTAGGGCAAAGAAAGATTGTTTCTAATCTGGGACAACCAGCTGACTCATCAAGTGCCTTGACCCTTCAGATTTCTCTTTCTTTTTCCCCTAAGGAAAATGGAAAACTGAGCTCCCAGGTTTGCAAATAGCCCAGACCTGGCACTGTGGAACAAAAGAAAATGGTAGAAAAGATGAAAATCAAGGAAATGTTAGCAACTCATTTTTATTTCCTCTGACCATTTAAATGAGTATGAATTTACCTTCCACAAAGGAAAACTTTTCAAATAATGGATTTTTTAAAGGGTCCATTTTAGGTGCATGATTCCCTTCTACCCCTAGGTGGCAGTAGAAAGCAGAAGAACCTGCATGAAAGTAAACCAAATGTCCTGCAGCTGTGGGGCGGAGTTCCTGAGTCCTAGGATTGTTGCTTACCTCTGCCCTACAGTTCCATTTGTCAGGCATTCTTGTGATTTTTCTTTTTTTTCAGACTGACTGAGTTACCCATATATGGATTTTTTAAAATACTGACTTGACTAGATTTATAGAGCACCGTGTAGTCAGCTTTAACAGTTAACAAATAAGCAAATTTCGATGTGGGAAAAAAGAAGGAACAGAGACATTAGAATTGGGGCTTAGAGGTTGAGAAAATGGTCCTCCCTGGTATCCAGTGGGTAGTCTGCTGTTGAGCACTGATGTCTGTGGAGTTGCCCCAGGTGGGACACCCAGGCCAAGATACTTTACCTGAGCTCCTAGGGCTGATGTGGAAAGCCAGGTGGCACTTCTCTGCAGCCAGAGAAGCTAGCCCAGGGGGTTCCCTGTCTCCTCTGAACCCTGTCTAAAGATAATAATGAGGGCTGTTGGCTGGGCGTGGTGGCTCACACCTGTAATCCCAGCAGTTTGGGAGGCCAAGGCGGGCAGATCACGAGGTCAGGAGATTGAGACCATCCTGGCTTACACGGTAAAACCCTGTCTCCACTAAAAATACAAAAAATTAGCCGGGTGTGGTGGCACATGCCTGTAGTCCCAGCTACTCAGGAGGCTAAGACAGAAGAATCGCTTGAACCCAGGAGGCAGAGGTTGCAGTGAGCCGAGATCATGCCACTGCACTCCATCCTGGGCGACAGAGCGAGACTATGTCTCCAAAAATACACAATAATGATAATGAGGGCTGTCACTTGGAACATTTTCTAATAACATGCTATAGATGCTTAGGGTTTGTGGGAAGCAGGGATGGTACTAGGGGTGGGGGACAAAGGACAAATGCAGTAATAAAGTAAACACAGGAAAGGAGTAGCGTGTGTTCAGAGGCTGAGCATAGGCACCTCCTCTGGGCAGTGGAGTTGAGTCCTGACTGCAGCACATGCAGCTGGGGAAGTAGTAGAAAGATTCCACCTTCTGTTCCCTTACAGTCCCTTCTGGTCTGTTCTCATCATGAAATCGCTGCCCTTGAGCTCCCAGAGTACTTACTGTACGGTGCTCTCACTCCATATCCATATCTATGTATGTCCCATGTCCTGAAAGCTCACAAGAGGAGAAGCTGCCTTGTTTGTCTTTATGTTCCCCATAGCACTTGTCTCTGGCACAAGGCAGAATCTTAGTAAGCGTAGTGGCATTAATCCATTGAGGAGGAAATGGGAAGCAGAGTCACAGTGTCAGACCAGACATGATTCTGTTCAAGCAAATAGTCCGGATAAGAAGTAGTGAGGGGCATGGTGGCTCAGCCTGTAATCCCAGCATTTTGGGAGGCTGAATCCGGTAGATCATCTGAGGCTAGGAGTTTATGACCAGCCTGGCCAACATGGTGAAGCCACTTCCCTACCAAAAATATACCAAAAATTAGCCAGGCGTGGTGGTACGCATCTGTAATCCCAGCTACTTGGGAGGCTGAGGCATGAGAATTGATTGAACCTGGGAGGCAGAAGTTGCAGTGAGCCAAGATGATGCCACTGCACTGCAGCCTGGGCGACAGAGCAAGACTCCATCTAAAACAAACAAAAAAAGAAGTGGTAAGGTTTGTGAGAGTGGAGAGTGGGAGCAGGGGAGTGAAGTTGATGGGGAGGAAAGTGGGACAACAGCAGAAAGGCAGAAGCCTGCAGGGCAAGTGAGGAAGCAGCCTGGCCTGGGGAGAAGAGGTGGGCCCAAGAATGGCATAGGCCTGGCGTGCACAGCCAGGTGGAGATGTGGTGCCTGTGGGCAGCACCCATCAAGACCTGCGAGAGACTGTGCTCTTCAGGGCTCCTTCAGTTGACAGCAACAGAAACCCAAGGGAAACCAACTTAAATACAAAAAGGGATTTATTGGCTCGCATAAGTAGAAAGCCCTGGGAGATGGGCGGTCTCAGGTACGACTAGATTCAGGGCTCTGATGTTGTCCTAAAAAATGTATGTGTACCCTCTGGCCTTTTTTCGTTGGCTCCATTCTTGGGCAAACCTCCAAATGGAGATGGTTGTGGGCAGCCTCATGCTTGTGTCCTGCAGAAAGAGGACTGCAAAAGCCCAGGCACTGTTGTGTCACTTTCCCACAGCTGAGCTAGACACTTCTGACTGGCCAAGTACAGGACTGTCAGGGAAGATGGAGCTGTGGCCCCAGAATGGGAGTGTAAACTGTACAAGCAGAACCCACTGGCGAGCATTGCAGGGACGTCAGCCCTTGGCTTGTTACTGTCATAAGCAGAGCAGATTCATATGTATCTAAATCATACTTTTTGATGTTTTTTAGCATCTTCATGATACAGTGAAGAGAAATCTTGACAGCACCACTTCCCCTCAGAATGGTGATCAGCAGAATGGGTATGGGGACCTCTTTCCTGGGCATAAGAAGACTCGCCGGGAGACCCCTCTGGGTGTTGCCGTCTCTTCCAATGGACTGCCTCCAGCCTCCCCCCTCGGTCAGCCTGACAAGCCTTCCGGAGCAGACGCCCTGCAGTCTAGTGGGAAGCACTCTCTGGGGCTAGACTCTCTCAACAAAAAGTGTCTGGCCGACTCAAGCCTTCACTTGAATGGAGGCAGTAACCCCAGTGAGTCATTTCCTCTGAGCCTGAATAAAGAACTGAAGCAGGAGCCTGTCGACGACCTGCCCTGCATGATCACTGGGACTGTTGGCTCCATATCGCAAAGCAACCTCATGCCAGACCTCAACCTTAACGAGCAGGAGTGGAAGGAGCTCATCGAGGAGCTGAACAGATCGGTGCCTGATGAGGACATGAAGGACCTGTTTAATGAGGACTTTGAGGAGAAGAAGGACCTAGAGTCTTCTGGTTCTGCCACACAAACCCCCTTGGCACAGGACATTAATATTAAGACAGAATTCTCTCCAGCAGCCTTTGAGCAAGAACAGTTAGGCTCTCCACAAGTGAGGGCCGGGTCTGCAGGGCAGACCTTTCTGGGGCCTTCCTCTGCCCCTGTGAACACAGATTCCCCCAGCCTAGGGGGCTCCCAAACCTTATTCCACACCTCTGGTCAGCCCGGGGCGGACAATCCCAGTCCACACCTGATGCCGGCATCAGCCCAGGCCCAGAACGCACAAAGAGCCCTTGCAAATGTGGTATTGCCCAGTCAGGGTCCAGGAGGGGCCTCAGAGCTGTCCTCTGCCCACCAGCTCCAGCAGATCGCTGCCAAGCAGAAGCGTGAGCAGATGCTCCAGAACCCACAGCAGGCCACCCCCACAGCAGCCCCAGGCCAGATGTCCACGTGGCAGCAGACAGGGCCCTCCCACAGTTCCTTAGATGTCCCTTACCCCATGGAGAAGCCTGCCAGCCCATCTAGCTACAAGCAAGACTTCACTAACTCCAAACTGCTCATGATGCCTAGTGTGAATAAGAGTTCCCCTCGGCCTGGAGGCCCCTACCTCCAGCCCAGCCATGTGAGCCTGCTGAATCACCAGCCACCAAGTAACTTGAATCAGAACTCCATGAATAACCCAGGGTCCGTGCTGGACTACGGCAATACAAAACCCCTTTCTCATTACAAAGCGGACTGTGGGCAAGGCAGCCCAGGGTCTGGCCAGAGCAAGCCAGCCCTGATGGCTTATCTTCCCCAACAGCTGTCCCATCTGAGTCACGAGCAGAACTCCTTGTTTCTGATGAAGCCAAAGCCAGGAAATGTGACTTTCCGATCACTGGTTCCATCTGGCCAGGTAAGAATGAGCCTTCGCTTTCTGTTCCTCTGCTGCAGACACTTCAGTGAGGTTACTGGCTACTTGGATATTAGTCGGGTCCCAGGTAGTTGTGGGAAGAGGGAGGAGGGAATAGTTGCTGTCATCCTTTGCTTCTCTTGGGAGTGGAAATTTATAAAATAAATTCCCTAGCATAACTTGATTTTTGTCTACACAAAGGATTGAGGAATCACCTGCATTTACTCTAGTGTCTCTTTCATGCCCTAGGATTTAAATTAAGTAATTTGTGGCTGTGCTTTGCAGATAAAGATTATATTTAATGTGCTTCTTAGAAGCTTGGCTTTTTTATTTTTACCACCTTTCAGATCTCCGTGTTCAAAATCTCCTAATTTTTGGTAAGTTTATAACATTTTAGGCACATGCTGCTTCCCAGCACAGCTCAGCTCTGTGGTTACTTCGTCATGGTTCTAAAGCCTAGTAGCATCACATGGCTCCATGAGGTAGAAAATGGCCCTTTGGGTTGTTTCCTGTTTTCCAGTACTGCAGGTAAGCCTGCAGTGAGAACACCTTTGTGTATTTGTAATACCTGCTGAATTTTTACAAATTAAAAAGCCCAGTACTGGTAATATCATGAGGAAATAGATGCACTCCTGTATTGATGAGTGTGTAAATGAGCTCACTGATTTTGGGAAGTTGTTTGACATTAGTATTTTTCACAAGCTGTAAAGTGCTCATTTTTGGGAAGTTGTTTGACATTAGTATTTTTCACAAGCTGTAAAGTGTTCATATGTTCAATGTATAGCATTGACATACTATACCCCCTACCAACTGATCTAAAGAAATAATCCAAAATAAAAGAAAAAGTTATATCCAAGATATTCATTGCGTGGTTATTTCTTTTTATTTTTTATTTTTTCCCTTAACCTGTGTGCCATTGCAGTGTGGTTATTTCTAATAGCCAAAAACTGTAAGCAGTTTAAGCATCTCCCAGTATTGATAATGTCACTTATTTTAGCCAGTAAGATGTCTCACACCATTAAACACTGCCTAAAGAAAGACTCAGCTGCACAGTAAGGGTACTTATCATTTGGGTAGTACTTTGCACTTTACGAAACACTCTCAGTAGCTCTTAAACTTCTAGTGACTAGAGTGAAGAAATTATACCACAGAATCTTAGAATGAATAAGAACTAGAAAGGAGCTCAACAAGTTGAACTGGTTTAAATAATGATCGCTTGCCTTTTCTAAGTTTTCCCCTTTTCTTCAAAATGTCAGTAATGACGAGATAATATTGTGGTAGGCTTTGACGTGACTCACTTTTGGTCTTTATATTGGCAGAGAATATCTGTTAAAGTTCTCATGATACTCAGTATTTTTTGAGGATGGCGATTTGACAAAAGCTAAGCAGTCTCTTCCGAGTAAAATGCTTGTACAGATGTACTGTTTCAGGTCATTCAAGGATAGCCCCAAATCCAAGGTTTATGCACACGGGACAGAGTGGTCTCCATTGACCAAAGCCCACTTCAAAGTATTCTTCCCCTCTTGGCCCCCTCTGCACTCAGATGTCCTGATAAATGAGCGTTTGTAAGCCTTGATTGCTTACTGGAACTGTTGTGTGCAAATATGAGAGCTTATATATGCTTAATGTAAGACCATTCCTTTGTCACTGATGAATCACTGGGAGCAAAACTAACACTTGCGGAGTAATTTGTTCATTGCTCAGTGCCTGTATGCTCAGATGTCATCACTTTTGGTCTGTGCCCGAACCCTGTGGGATGGTTGCTGTTGGAGGTCAAAAGGGAAGCAGAGACTTGGCTTCAAGAGAGTGAACCTTGAATGAGACTAACTGGATGGAGCTTATTTGGTCTGATCCGAGCTTAGAGACTTCACAGTCCCTTATCTGTGTTGACAGGAGCAAAACCCTTCCAGTATCCCTGTGCCAGCCCAGGCTGCCAGTGTTGGGACCCAGGCGCCTGCTGTGTCCGTGGCCAGCTCCCACAACAGCTCCCCCTATCTCAGCAGCCAGCAACAGGCTGCCGTAATGAAGCAGCATCAGTTGCTTTTGGACCAGCAGAAACAAAGGGAGCAACAGCAAAAGCATTTACAGCAACAACAGTTCCTTCAAAGACAACAGCACCTTCTGGCAGAACAGGTAAAAAGAAAGGTAGAAGGAAACCACAGCTCCCCACCTTTGCCTGCACCCTGAGTCACTGCTGCAGTCACACCTTCTGCTTGTGCATGTGGATTGCACTGACTTGCATGCCTGTTGTTAGAGGGCTTTGCCTTTTAAAAACCCCTTTCCAGGAATGTGGCATTTCTCAGATGGGGTAGTCTATGTCAGAAACTCCTTTTTGTCACTTAGTGGAGACTAATGAAGGCAGACTCTGGGGCTAAAACTATTTGTGGAAGGGACATTTTCCTATGTTTCTGGTCGGCAGCTTCCAAGCCACTGAGCCTACTTGTCTGTCAGTTCACTATGGGGCCAGCTTGCTACCACTACAAAGCCTGTTATAAGCCAGAACGTGAAGAGGGAAGTGAAGTTGTCCCTTAGGGACGCACAGTTCACTCTCATGGTTACCAAGTGTAGTGTGCAAGCACTACTAAGGGTTACAAGTGAGAGTTCTCAAGATTTTAAATTACACGTTTTTTTTTTTTTTTTTTTTTTTTTTGAGACAGTCTCTCTCTGTCGCCCAGGCTGGAATGCAGTGGTGCGATCCTGGCTCACTGCAACCTCTGCCTCCTGGGTTCATGCAGTTCTCCGGCCTCAGCCTCCTGGGTAGCTGGTATTACAGGCATGCACCACCATGCCCAGCTAATTTTTGTATTTTTAGTAGAGACGGGGTTCCAGCATGTTGCCCAGGCTGGTCTTAAACTCCTGACCTCAAGTGATCCACCCATCTCAACCTCCCAAAGTACTGGGTTACAGGTGTAAGCCACCATGCCCAGCCTTAAATTACATTTTTAAGACATAAGAACTGGCTCTAGAGAGTGAAATTCATTGAGGACAATCATTGCCTTAGTTCTGCCTTTAAAAAAAGCAGCTTTACTGCAATGTAATTCCCACAACATATACTTCATCTAGTTAAGTGAACAATTCAGTCATTTTTAATATATCACAGAGTTTTACAGCCACTACCACAGTCCGTCTTCGAACATTGTCATTCCCCCAAAACAAATCTCATATCTATGAGCAGCCATTCTCCCATCCACCCAGCCTCTCCAGCTCCTGGCAGCCACTGGTCTGCTTTCTGTCTCTGTAACTTTGTCTGTTCTGGACATTTTATATTTATGTTTACAGTTATGTCAGATTCAATCATATACTATGTAACAGCAATTCATTCCTCTTGGTAATTAAATAATATTCCATTGTATGGATATGCTACATTTTATTCATTCATCTGTTGATAAACATTTGGGTTTCTTGTTTGGCTGTTATGAGTAATGCTGCTGTGAACATTCATGTACGCGTTTTCTTACAGACATCTGTTTTCATTTTTCTTGGGTAGATACCTGGGAGTGGAATTGCTGGATCACATGATAATTTTTATGTTTAACCTTTGGAAGAACTGTCAGACTTTCCCACAGGCTGTCTCATTTTACATTCCCACCAGTCAGTGTATGAGGGTGCTGATTTCTCTGCATTCTCACCAACCACTTGTTATCATCTGACTTTGATTCTGGCCATCCTAGTGGGATCTCATTGTGGCTGTGATTTGCATTTTCAAATGTGATTTGCCCTCCATTTTTAAAAAACTGATATACCTACCTTTTAAAAAAGCCATTGCTCCCTAGATCTGTTTCATAAGTTACTTTCCTCTGACCTTCCTCACTCCGTTTGTTTTGGATTTTGTTTCATGTTGGTTTTGTTGTTTTGTTGTTCTTGGCATTTTCTAGGAAAAGCAGCAGTTTCAGCGCCATCTGACCCGCCCACCACCCCAGTACCAAGACCCGACACAAGGCAGCTTCCCACAGCAAGTTGGACAGTTCACAGGTAGGGGGTGTCTTCATGAGGCGCAGGGGCAGGGGAGGCCACTGCCTGGTGCTGGTTGAATCCCTGCTGTCTGCCCAGCTCTATGCCTTGACTTCATCAAGCTGCTTACATTGACTTCATCATATACACCTCAGTTTGCCTAAGGGGCCAGGTTTTCTAGTTATTCCACAGCATCAGGAGAAGAGGGCACAAAGGTAAACCACTAGAGCTACCTTCGCTGGGTCCCTGGCTGTACAGTTTTCTGAAGCAAAATCATTTCTGGTTGGAGGACATCTTATCAATAGGAAATGGCTTCTGTAATTCTTAAGAAAGATCTGGCCGGGCGTGGTGGCTCACACCTGTAATCCTAGCACTTTGGGAGGCTGAGGTGGGTGGATCACCTCAGGTCAGGAGTTTAAGACCAGCCTGGCCATCATGGTGAAACCCCATCTTAAAAAAAAAAAAAAAAAAAAAAAGTTCTTTGTTTCTACCTTTATGTGTCTTCAAAAAATGACTCTCCCGTCTTCCAGATAAGGACTTAATGCACTTGCATGGCCTTTTGCTTCTTTCTCTCCTCCTGCCTGCTTACTTGAGAATCACAGATGGCAGCATCACTAGTAGACAGTTGGCCAGAAAAGGGTAGGAAGCACACTTGAGTCTCAGCTGTCGCCTCTGAGATGTGCCAGGGAACTTCATAGGCCATCCCTCCAGAAATGCACAGAGATTTCAGGGGAGACATAAGCTCTGGTCTGACCCACCTCCCTAGCTCCTCTCAGAACATCTTAGAAACCTCTGTTTTTCCTGGGCTGGGCACGGTGGCTCACGCCTATAATCCCAGCACTTTGGGAGGCCGAAGCGGGCAGATCACAAGGTCAGGAGTTTAAGCCCAGCCTGGCCAATATGGTGAAACCCATCTCTACTAAAAATACAGAAATTAGCTGGGCGTGGTGACGCGTGCCTGTAATCCCAGCTACTCGGGGGCTGAGACAGGAGAATCACTTAAATCAGGGAGTCGGAGGTTACAGTGAGCCAAGACCACAGCACTGTGCTCCAGCCTGGCAACAGAGTGCGACTCCATCTCAAAAAAAAAAGAAACCTCTGTTTTTCCTTATTTGGGACCTTGCTATACAGGGTCCCAGAGAGACTGACCACAGCTGTGTGTCCTGGAGGAGACTAGGTGAGGTTTTATATGTGTGCTACCTGCGGTTGAAATCCGTAGGCATCTCAGAAACGTGGGCCTGACCTATGTTTCCTGTCTTCAAACCCATCTGACATTTTGTGGATTATTGATGGGAATGAAGTAGACTGTTTCAGCTCTCCGCTTTTCCTCCCCCCAATTTTTTTTGTGGTTGTTGGTTGAGACGGAGTCTTGCTCTGTAGCCGAGGCTGGAGTGCAGTGGTATAATCTCGACTCATTGCAACCTCCACCTCCTAGGTTCAAGTGATTCCCCTGTCTCAGCCTCCCGAGTAACTAGGATTACAGATGCCCGCCACTGCACCCAGCTAGTTTTTCTATTTTTAGTAGAGACAGGATTTCGCTATGTTGGCCAGGCTGTTCTCGAACATCTCACCTCATGATCCACCAGCCTCAGCCTCCCAAAGTGCTAGGATTACAGGTGTGAGCCACTGCGCCTGGCCCCTATTTTTATTATGTAGTTACTAGTACAGAGGTGGAAGAACAAAGTACTGAGTTGTGGCCAGTCCCTGATCAATGACTCTCCTACTCACAAAACCTATTTCAATTAATGATGTTGCCATGTGTCCACTGCTTAAGCCAGGAGGCCTAGACAGCAGTTCCCTGAGCACAAAGGCACTTTCTGTCTCATCCTCTGCTGTCTCTCCAGCACAGCACTTGCCGCAGAGTGGGTACTCAGTGAAGATCTGGTAGTTTCTTGTGGCAGCTCCTCCTTTGGCCATCTTGTCATTTCATGGTATAAACAGTGTGCCATAAGATGTTATATTGTCTGGTGGGATGTTGTCACACAGTCCTGCACCTCTATCCGCCATTCCCACATGGTCTGCCCTCCCTCATCTCATGACTGAACAGCTTCTCCCCAGCATGGTCTCAGCAGCACTCTCAGCCCAGCCACTGTTAGGCTTTACAACCCCGTTCTTCACACACCATCCACAGCTCTTCCCTATCTGGCCAGGACCAGCTCTTTCCATTTTATCTCTAAACCAGCTGGCCACTGTCTCCATACCCTGGCCATGGCCAGTCTCTGAAAGTTCCCCACATAGATGCCTTTTTCTGACTCTGCCTTTGCACACTCTCGCCTAGAATGCTCTTTTTCCCAAACTGTTAAATTGCTTAACTTCTGCGCCTTTACACCCAGTGGATTCATCACCATCTCTCTGAATCCTTCCCCAAGGCTTCCCAGATGCCAGGGCTTCGGGCCTGCACCCTGCAGCCTGCTGGCTAGGTGTGCCCCGTCATGCCCCATCGTGCCATGTACTAACTTTGCCTCCCAGAGGCAGATCTTGTGTTGGGTCCACCTCAGAGTCCCCAGTGCCTACCACAGGGCCCCCACAAAGCAGAAATGTGGTGGGTGCTTGCAAGTTAAATGAAGCAGCCTACTGCTTTTCCCTCCCCTGGGGATTTGCCCTTCCTCTGTGCCTTTCTGAACCCTATCATTGTTTCAGAGACCAAGCCTCCATTCCATGGGAGGCTTTCTGCCCCTGCGGCCCCCGGGGCCCTCTTCCCAGTGTGCTGTGACTGTGAGACTTCTGATGCTGCAACTCAGGTCTCAGAGGGACCCAGTGGTAGTCGACTCTTGACTGCCAGACTCTTCTCTGTCTTGTAGGGTCCTCTGCTGCCGTGCCCAGCATGAACAGCTTGGGTCCGTCCAACTCCAGCTGTCCTCGAGTGTTCCCTCAGGCTGGAAATCGGATGCCAATGGGCCCTGGACATGCTTCAGTTTCCTCTCTCCCCTCAAACTCGGGCCAACAGGACCGGGGTGTGGCTCCGTTCACTGGCTCCCAAAACATGCCTCAGAGCAGTCTCTACGGCATGACCCAGATAGTGGGCCAGCCTCCGCCACAGGCCACCAGTGGACATGCCCACATGCCACGGCAGACCAGCGTGGGCCAGAACACCTCCGTCTCAGCTGCCTATGGGCAGAACTCTCTGGGAACCTCTGGCCTCTCCCAGCAGCACAATAAGGGGACCCTGAACTCTGGTTTAACCAAGCCACCAGTCCCAAGGGTGTCACCAGCCATGGGAGGCCAAAATTCCTCCTGGCAGCATCAGGGAATGCCGAACCTGAGTGGCCAGACCCCAGGGAATAGCAACGTGAGTCCCTTCACGGCAGCCTCCAGTTTCCACATGCAGCAGCCCCACCTGAAAATATCTAGCCCGCAATTCTCCCAGGCAGTGCCCAACAGGCCCATGGCTCCCATGAGCTCAGCAGCTGCGGTGGGGTCCTTGCTGCCCCCAGTGAGTGCACAGCAGAGGACCAGCGCCCCTGCCCCAGCACCACCCCCAGCAGCCCCTCAGCAGGGCTTGCCTGGCCTGAGCCCAGCAGGGCCTGAGCTAGGGGCCTTTAGCCAGAGCCCCGCCTCACAGATGGGCGGCCGAGCGGGGCTACACTGCACCCAGGCCTACCCTGTGCGGACTGCAGGCCAGGAGCTGCCTTTTGCCTACAGCGGGCCCCCAGGTGGCAGTGCGCTCTCTAGTGTGGCTGGACACGCTGACCTGATCGACTCCCTGCTGAAGAACAGGACTTCAGAGGAGTGGATGAATGATTTGGACGACCTGTTAGGCTCTCAGTAATGGAGGGATTTGTAGTGTTTTTAGTGTTTATTCATCCTATATTTTTATTCTCAGATTCAAAGACAGAGCAACTACTTTGGACCAAAAGCCCATGGCCTGGGGAGCTGGCAGGCAGAGTCCAAGCTCCAGGTGAGCCCTGGCCTGGGCAAGGTCTGTGGCTGCATAGCCCTCAGGCCAGCAGTTGCAGTCCACTGGGCTGGCCCCAGCCCATCTGCTGGCATCAGTACCTGGTGTTGGGACAGCAGGATAGGGTTCTAAGGGTGGTTTTCTAGCCAGATGACCAAAAAACCAACAGTAACAACAGTGAAAACCCACAATATCATGCTTTTAAAACTCTGTGCCATCATAGTGATTTTTATCCAAGATTTCTCCACTTACCCCAGTGCTGGGGACAAGTCTTTGTTGAAACTTTATATAGCGGAATTATTTGCAATTTGTAGCATAGAAAAGATTTTTAAAATTTTTTACAGAAGGTTTTTAAACAGATTAGGATAGGTGATGGTTTAAATCAATTAAGTGGCATTGGAAACCTAGAGTTTCCTTTTGATTAAGAGCCTTTTTTGTTTCTGCTCTTTGTCAGCTTTCAGGGGAGAAGGAGGCCACTGGAAAGTTATTTCCGTAAGTGCAGGCTGTTGACTGCATATGCCAAAAAGGGACAGAAGGCGTGTGATAGCAGGTCTGGTGACACAGCTAGGGTCTTCTAGCAGCTCCTCCTCCCTCCCAAGGCCCCCAGGAATCCCTTCCTCTCATGTCCTGGCAGCAGGACCCCAGGCTACGTGTGGAAGGTAGAGATGCAGGCGTCCTGGCGTGCTCTGCTTCCCTACCTTCCGCAGTTTCTCTGAACATGTATGTTGCCTATGGTGGGAGTATGGTCACTGTGTAGTTGTGCACAAATGTCTTTCCTTTAACCGTGCCTCTCCTTCCTCTCTGCAGCCCAAATGGAAAATAGTTATTTGGTACATTGGAGGGGGAAAGCAAGCGTCTTAGAATTCCTAAGGGAACCCTAGCGTAAAGGTTTTGGGGAAGGAGGCCGCAGGCCGGCCCACAGGAAGCAACTCCACTTTGTTTGACAACTTCTGCCACTCCCATGTCAGACGACTTGCACTTTTTAAAGAGATTGCTTTATAACACTAAGACATCCTTTCTAAAGATTCAAGTGGACTTGACTAAGCTGAGGGTCTGCAAAATAGAATATGACATGTGAGCTGTTGTTGGAAAACGAAGACGGAGGAAGCACTTCCCCATAATGAAAGCCAAGTGGTAAGCACAGGGTAAGACCCTTTTACAGAGAATGGTGGAGAGAAAAGAGAATGCTGGAAAGTGGCTTCGATGCCGAGTGTTCTATGGAGAAACTGCAACCCCATTTTTATTTCCCTGGAGTCTCCAAATGGATCATTCAGGAGTGTCTATTCTATGTGAAGAATTGAGCCAAGGAAAATATTCACGCAACCAGCCTGAGTCACATTGAGGGGACAAGAGGTTATACACACATTGGTAGTTATTTTGCACCAGCAGTGCCTTTTTCACTGGGGGTACTTGGACCCTCAGATCTTCTTCTCTAAGAGCCATTTGCCACCCCAGGTGGTATGTGGGCCATTTCTCCTTAAAACACCTTCCCTACCTTTCCCATGTACTCAGTTTAGCTCTCAAAGAAGTGGTGAATCATAAAGCCAGTGAAGATTCCACCCTCTGAGCGAGTTCCCCAGTCTGAAGGGGAAGAGGGTTCCCTCGGTGGCTTTTCTCCCAAAAATCGGCTGAAGGCTGGTTATGGATCCTTGTTCCTCTCCTGACCCCCTCTGGCTGCTGTCACATCTCCCACCCCTGTCCCCCAGGGCTTGCCAGCCCTGCACTCTCTGCCTTAGTCCTAGGGCCGGCGACACAGTGGGCTCCTCACTTGCTGCAGTGTCATAGCAATAAAATGTGATTCTTGGGGTCCCCCCAGGGAGCTGCCCATGGCTTTATTTATGAATCTGGTTTTTGGGAGTCAGGGGAGGAGATGACTTTGCTTCTGTGCACAGCCCCGTCTTCCAGGAGCCACAACTCAGAAGAAAAGGGTGCTCAGACTTTTGTTATACACATTTGCTTTGTGTAAATAAATGTTTACAATTTTATATGAAAGATGGAATAAGCGCTAGAGCTTCCAACTGTATATTTTTTACTTTTATAGATTTTAAAACTATGATCCTTTATATATGTGTTTTGGGGAAGCTATGATAAGTTTTATGGAAAATGGTTGGTATTGTTAACTTTTTATTGTCATCAAAAGTGCATAAAAGTCCTATTAATCCCCATATTCTTCTACTGCCCTTAACTCTGGTATACACCAAAAAGAAATCTTTACTTTCTTTGTTTTATCATTATAAAAATAAAGTATTTTGCTAGAATGGAAACAGCCTTTGTATTTGACATCTCCTGGGGTCTGCTGGCAGAAGTTTGGGGTTGGTTTTCTTTTGTAATTTAGCTGCTTGCTTTTTTTTTTTCCCCCACAACAAACATCATATGCTTTGCTTTTCTATTTTATTTTTAAAGAAATGCTTATTGAGTCATAGATTTAGCTGCTTTCTTATTGCAGATTGTTGGGTGGGAGTTGGTTTGGTTGAAGCCTCAGAGGAGCTTCTGTTATCTGCTGATAGATAATAAATTGGAGCAAGCATCACTCCAAGAATGCAGCCTGTCTCTTGGGACTCACAGGCATCTGTGCAGCTGATGGAGGGGAGCTGGACGGGATGACTGTGCTGTCTTAGCTGCTGGGTGCTTCTCGTGCTTCATACAGAACCCACAGATTTGCCTCCGAAGTCTGTCTGCTCCATGTCCTATTTAGTTTCTCTTCGGCATAGAGCTTGGTTTTCCCTTTTTTATTGTAAGAATGGTGTCCTCTGGCATGTCACATTGTGAAAGGGGACCAGATGACGGAGCCTGGACCAAAAGGGTGAGTGGAGCCTGTCACCTGAGAACTCTTTCTGCTCTGCTTTGCTGTGAGCAGGGAGCAGGGCAGCCTGCGAGAAGCCAGAGTTCCTCAAAGGGCAGAGAAGAACGGCCTTCGGGGGTCCACAGCAAGGAAACACCACGATAGACTCAAAAAGCTAGATTACACTAATAAAAAGGGGAAGACATCTGTGACACACAAGAAAGTGTTCATGGCCTTGCCATAGAAAGCACAGTAAAGGAGGAAGAGTCCGGAGACTCCCTGTGAAGTCTTGCTAAGAATGCACATTATGTGCCGTAATCCAAGAACTTAACTGAGAACAGAAGTGAGTGGCTCAGCCTGTGAGATGCACAGCACTTAGCAGTGCTCAGTGCTGGCTGCAGTATGGGAGGCTGGCTGCTGTATGATTTTTTTGTGGGAAGAAATTTTGCAGAAGTTATCAAGCTCCTTAAAATGTTCGTGCTGTGGGCTGGGCGCAGCGGCTCATGCCTGTAATCTCAGCACTTTGGGAGGCTGAGGCAGGCAGATCACAAGGTCAGGAGTTCAAAACCAGCCTGGCCAGTGTGGTGAAACCCCATCTCTACTAAAAATACAAAAAGTAGCTGGGTGTGGTGGTACGCACCTGTGGTCCCAGCTACTCGAGAAGCCGAGGCAGAAGAATTGCTTAAACCCAGGAGGCGGAGGTTGCAGTAAGCCAAGATTATACCATTGTACTCCAGCCTGGGTGACAGAGTGAGACTCCTCAAAACAAAACATTTGTGCTGTGTCTGCCTGGGTAGTTGCAATTCTGAGAAGCCATCCTCGAAAATGATTCTGGGTACAGAAAAAAGTACAGCAGTGGTTTTTACAGTTGCAGAAAACTGTCTGCAATCGCAGAAAATTAGGAGACGCTAAACTGCTGCCATAGGGGATTGGTTACATAAACTGGTATTTCCACTCCATGAGATAGGATGCAGCCGTTTAAAGTATTTATGAAGGTTTCAGACATAGTCATTTGGAATAATGGTTTTTTGGGGGGCTCTTAACTTGCAAGCTAATAGAAAAGAAATCTGGCTAATATAACCCTATGAATTATCTCCCCACAGCCCATTTTTAAGATTCCCAGTAACTTTCAGAATCAAAGGAGGTGCTGGACAGCCAGGCCTCAGTAGTGGCAAGGGCCAGGCAGTTTCAGGTCTCTGCAGCCTGCCACCAGCCAGGCTTGCAGGGTGATCGAGGGTCTCCCCAGCCAGGCTTGCAGGACTAGGTAAGGGACTCAACAAATGTTTAGGGAGCACCTGCTGCACCCAGGCATTGCCCTAGAGGCAGGAAATATGGCAGAAATTGCAGCAGTTACAGGAAGGCAAGGTCCCTGCACTGCAGAGCTCACGGTCTCATGGGAAGGAGCCATCACACAGGTCAGCCAGATGACCTCAGAGAGGTAAGTGTTAGGGAGAAACTAAAGCTGGATAATGAGATAGGGGGCAGTGGGGCTGCAGAGGATGGGGTGGGCCACAGACTGCTGTAGACATGGTAGCAGCGTAGGTCTCTAAGAAAGTGACACATAACAGAGGCCTAATCACAGCATGTTGGGAGGCCAAGGTGGGAGGATCACTGAGACCAGCCTGGGCAACATAAACCCTGTCGCTGTAAAAATAAATAAATAAACTAAAAAAATATATATATATAGTTAGGCATGGTAGCACACACCTATGGTCCCAGCTACTCAGGAGGCTGAGGTGGGAGAATCACTTCAACCCAGGAGTTTGAGGCTGTAGTGAGCCATAATCATGCCACTGCACTCCAGCCTGGGCAGCAAAAACCCTGTCTCAAAAAAAACGAGGTGCTGTTAACAAAGAGGGAGGAGTGCTGAGGAGTAAGTCAGATGCCTGCACACGTGTTAAATTTGAAAGCAGGCTGGGCGCATGGCTCACACCTGTAATCTCAGCACTTTGGGAGGCTGAGGCAGATGGATCACCTGAGGTCAGGAGTTCGAGACCAGCCTGGCCAACATGGCAAAACCCCGTCTCTACTAAAAATACAAAATAAGCTGGGCGTGGTGGCACACACCTGTAGTCCCAGCTACTTGGGAGGCTGAGGCAGGAGAATCGCTTGAACCTGAGAGGTAGAGGTTACAATGAGCCGAGATCGTGCCACTGCACTCCAGCCTGGGCGACAAAGCTAGACTTTGTCAAAAAAAAAAAGAAAACCCACAAATTTAAAAGCAAGCAATATGCCACTGCATTGAGTAAGAGAGTGGCTCTTGCCATTGTCCAGGTGCCTGTGAGCTGCAGCGAGCCTACAGTGCAGCCCTGCACTATTGTGAAACCTCTGCCAGCCTGGGCAAAGCTTGCCCACCTGCCCAGCCCAACCCCAGAAGATGCCCAAGATAAATCGAGGACAAGCTCCGGGGTCCCTTGTTTGCCCCTGGAGTTGGATGCTGCCTGCAGGCCAGCCAGCTGATGCCTGGAGCTAGCAGTGTGGCTCTAAATCTGTTGAAAGATGCAAGATGGTAGCTACCTGCAAATTTGGTCCACAGCTAGTGGCTGAACTTAAGTGTTCCAGGCACTGCCCTGGCCAGCACAAGAGATGGTGAGTAGGGACAAATTTTCTTTACTGGACCTTTCCCCCTTTTGCCTTCAAGCAGTTGATGTCCTGGCCACTCTTCAGATTGGCTTTACTTAGGCTTCAGGGTTAATTTGCTCTTTGCATGGTTGCAGTAAGCTGAGCTGCAGAATTTAGCTAGTGCATGAAAACCATTTTCATGGAAGTTCGGAAAGATAACTTCAGATTCCCACCCAAAGCAGAAACCAGCATCACAAGGGCAGAATTCAAGGATCCACCACCCTGTCAATCTTCTGGGAAGGGTAACCTACATTATGAAGAACTAGGTGCCATCTGCTGCAAAAACAAATAAATGCAGTAGCTTGCCTGCTCAGGGCAGGGCTGCAGAACTGACTAAGTCCGAGGATTTCCACACTTTAAGCAACCTTGAGCAAGCCCTGACCATGTAGGCTGTGATGAGAAGCAGCAGGCCATGGCAGATTGCTATGTGGGGTCAAGCAGAGGCCTCCACTTTTCCTTGTGCCTGGAAAGCAGAACTTTACAAGACTGAAGAAAAAAAACTGGAATTTTGCATCCTTACTAAGTTGAAATCTAACTACATTTTATGTAGCAGAGAGAAACGCTTGCCTACTACTTTTGGATTTATTACTACTGATACCATTTCTCATCAGGAATGTTAAAGTTCTAGGCTGGTTCTATACTCATAACAATAGATTATTTTGTATAATGCAAGACAAGAGTCCAACCACATGCAGAATCTTCAAGAGCTATAGATACTGCCATCCGACCTACTTATGTTATGTTATGCCTAGAGCTAGAGGCCTAAGGAGGTCCTAGTCCCCAAATAGTAAAAAAATGTAAATCTTGGCAGGGTGTGATGGCTCATGCCTATAGTCCCAGCACTTCAGAAGGCCAAGGCAGGAGTATTGCTTGAGCCCAGTATTTTGAGACTAGCAGGGCAACATGGCGAGACCCGATCTCTGCAAAAAATTAGACAAGCGTGGTGACACATGCCTGTAGTCCCAGCTACTAGGGAGGCTGAGGTGGGAGGCTAGCTTGAGACTGGGAGGGCGAGGCTGCATTAAACCATGATGGTACCACTACACTTCAGCCAAGGTGACAGAGTGAGACACGGTCTAAAAAATGAAAAAAAATTAAATCTTGCTTGGCATGGTGGCATTTGCTTGTATTCTCAGCTATGCAGGAGACTGAAGAGGGACGATTGCTTGAGGTCAGGAGTTTGAGGCTGCAGTGAGCTGTGATTTTACCTGTGAACAGCCACTGTACTCTAGCCTGGGCAACACAGCCGCACTATCTTTTTTTTTTTTTTTTTTTTTTTTTTTGAGATGGTCTCACTATGAATTGCTCAGGCTGGAATGCAGTGGTGTGATCATGGCTCACTGCAGCCTGGACCTCCTGGGCTCAAGCACTCCTCCTACCTCAGCCTCCCCAGTAGCTGGGGCTATAGGCGTGTACCACCACACCAAGCTAATTTTTTTAATTTTTTTGTAGAGACCGGGTCTTACTATGTTGCCCAGGCTGGTTTCAAACTCCTGGGCTTGCATGAGCCTCCCACCTCAGTCTCCCAAAGTGTTGGGAATACAGGCATCAGCCGGCCAACTCTGTCCCTTAAAAAATTAAAAAGATAAATCTGTGGCTTCTTTTTTATTCTTGCTTGTGCAGTAACAGGGACTTTCCTTAAACTTTGCAGCTGTCTGTCATTCCTTGCATTTAACTTACTCTATCCAACTGATTCTGGATTCTCCTCCCCTGGGTCCTATGGTATTATAGGAACATTAGAGCAGGAGAACAAGGTGAGTCTAAGCCCAAGTCTGCCACTGCTAACCAGGTAGGGGAACTCTCTGCCTATCCCAAAGCAGGGAGATTGGACCAGATTGAGTGGACAGTCACAGAAGCTGTGATACACCCCATATACCTTTCAGGACTGGAGACCCATTTCCAGGAGCGTTGGACACACTGTTAGGAGCTGCTGCCAGCTCACAGCTGACTTTCTGGGAATTGCGTTCAGTGGAAGGGAGCTGCCCAAGGTTATGCCTTCCTCCAGGGGCAGCCCATGTCTGGAGATTTGTCAATATGGGAGCACGGAGACCCCAACTCCCTTGCCTCAGTTTGGGACATCTCCAAAAAGCCATCCCAGCTCCATTGCACCCTTGCTGTCAGCTGAGGCCTCTGCTGCATCTGCATCTCAGTTCCATCTCTCACCTGCCCCATCCAGCAGCCCTTGCCCCCTTATGGGTGGTGCTGATGCCCTTCAAAGTTTGCCTTCGGGGCACCTGGCTCGAGAGAGTTGGTGCAGGGAGTGGTCTCAGGAAGCCGACTCTAAGCTGGCTGGCTGCTGGGTGCTGGCCATGATGACCAGTGGCAAGTGGGATAGCTGTAAAGGGGAACTGTTAAATGTGCACCATGGTGACACCAGGGCAGGACACTGGGGAAGGGAATAGAGTACCCTAGGCCTTTGGGAAGTGTAAGTGGAGGAGTGACTGTGACCTTGAAAGAGATGTTGCTGGGCTGTAGGTGATACCTTGGAGAAAGGTAATAAAAAACTGACCATGATTAATCAACAGAAAAGGCACAATGTGAGATCCATTAGAGGCCTCCTTGGCAGCCAGGCAAAAGGGTGGCCAAAGCTGAGGAGATCAGGCACAGGATTGTTATTAAGGCATCAGAGCTCCAAGAGGGTTGAACTTTCAACCTTGCCAAGTCTGCCATACTAAGGTCATTGTCCTAGTTAGGAATGTGGGACCCTGACACTGGGATGCGGACATCTGTATTGATACTCTAGAAAATCTGGGCCAGGCGTGGTGGCTCACATCCATAGCCCCAGAACTTTGGGAGGCTGAAGTGGGTGGATCATGAGGTCAGGAGTTCGAGACCAGCCTGACCAATATGGTGAAACCCCATCTCTACTAAAAATACAAAAAAAAAAAAAAAAAAAAAAAGCCGGGCATGGTGGTGGGTGCCTGTAATCCCAGCTACTCAGGAGGCTGAGGCAGGAGAATTGCTTGAATCCGGGAGGCGAAGGTTGCAGTGAGCTGAGATTGTGCCACTGCACTCCAGCCTGGACGACAGAGTGAGACTCCATCTCAAAAAAAAAAAAAAAAGAAAAAGAAAAAGAAAACCTGGACACCCCAGCCCCACCCCCCGAAACCTCTAAGCCCGCCTCTTCCTCTTAAGGGCCAGTACTTTGCTCTCTTTTGAAGGTCATGCACAGGCCTCTACCATCTCCCCTTGGGATCTTTGCTCATCTCCCCTCCTGGCCCCTGGACCAAGAAGGTCAGCAGGAGTGTGCTGGGCCTGCCAGAGAAAAAGTGGATTAGCTTGGGCGGAGGCAGGAGTGTGCCTGGGACTTGAGGGCATGGCCATATGGGGCTCTGTGATGACTCAGGGCTCAGCACCCTGGCAGAGCACCCAGGAGGCAGTGCCCGTACTCTGCCAGCTCAGCTCTCTGAAGCTTCCCAGGAAGCCATGGCCCACAAGGAAGAGAGTAGCAACTCAGGCGCAACCGTGGCAGCTCTGCAGGAAGGGACCGAACGCTAAGAGAAGCGGGTATGGGAGCGGGGAAATGCAGCTGACCCCTGAACACAGGTCTCAACTGCCTAGGGCCACTTACATGTGGGTTTTTTAAATAAATATATTGGAAAAATTTTTTAAACTTATGACAATTGGAAAAAACTCACAATTGAACTGTGTTGCTTTAGAAATACTGAACATTAATTTCTTTAGAAATTAAGAAAAAGCTAGGCAGGGCGTGGTGGCTCATGCCTGTAATCCCAGCACTTTGGGAGGCCAAGGCAGGTGGATCATCCGAGGTCAGGAGTTTGCGACCAGTCTGGCCAACATGGTGCAACCCCGTCTCTAATAAAAATACAAAAATTAGCTGGGCGTGGTGGCAGGCACCTGTAATCCCAGTTACTTGGAAGGCTGAGGCAGGAGAATTGCTTGAACCCAGGAGGCTGAGGTTGTAGTGAACTGAGATCACGCCATTGCATTACAGCCTGGGTGACAAGAGTGAGGTGAGTCTCAAAAAAAAAAAAAAAGAAAAGAAAAAGCGAGCCAGGTGCGGTGGCTGACACCTGTAATCCCAGCACTTTGGGAGGCCGAGGTAGGTGGATCACGAGGTCAAGAGATTGAGATCATCCTGGCCAACACGGTGAAACCCTGTCATTACTAAAAATACAAACAAATTAGCCAGGTGTGGTGGCATGCACCTGTGGTCCCAGCTACTCGGGAGGCTGAGGCGGAAGAATGGCTTGAACCCAGGAGGCGGAGGTTGCAGTGATCAGAAATTGTGCCACTGCACTCCAGCCTGGTGACAGAGCAAGACTCCGTCTCAAAAAAAGAAAAGAAAAAGCTAGATATGTCATGGACGCATAAAAAAAATGCAGGTACCAGTCTATTTTATCGTTTACTACCATAACATACACACATCTATTATAGAAAGTTAGAATTTAGTCTAGGTGCAGTGGCTCACACGTGTAATCTCAGCACTTTGGGAGGCTGAGGTGGGAGGATCACTTGAGCCCAGGAGTTCCAGACCAGCCTGGGAAACACAGTGAGACCCTTGTATCTACAAAAAATTTTAAAATTGGCCAGGTGTGGTGGCTCACGCCTGTAATCCCAGCACTTTGGGAGGCGGAGGTGTGTGGATCACGAGGCCAGGAGTTTGAGATCAGTCTGGCTAATATGGTGAAACCCCATCTCTACTAAAAATACAAAAATTAGCCAGGGGTGGTGATGCGTGCCTGTAGTCCCAGCTACTTGGGAGGCTGAGGCAGAGAATTGCTTGAACCCGAGAGGCAGAGGTTGCAGTGAGCCGAGATCGCGCCACTGCACTCCAGCCTGGGTGATACAGCACAACTCTGTCTCAAAAAATAAATTTTTCTTTAATTAGCTGGATATGGTGGCACATGCCTGTTGTCCCAGCTACATGGGAGGCTGAGATAGGAGACTCGCTTGAGCCCAGGAGTTTGAGGCTGCCGTAAACGAAGATCACGTTTGATGTGCTCCTGCCTGGGCAACATAGCAAGGCTGTCTCAGAAAAATTTTTGTTGCCAGCGCAATGGCTCACGCCTGTAATCCCAGCACTTTGGGAGGCCGAGGCAGGTGGATCACAAGGTTAGGAGTTTGAGACCAGCCTAGCCAACATGGCAAAACCCTGTCTCTATCAAAACACAAAAATTAGCCGGGAATGGTGACAGGCGCCTGTAATCCCAGCTACTTGGGAGGCTGAGGCAGGAGAATCCCTTGAACCTGGGAGGCGGAGGTTGTAGTAAGCTGAGATCATGCTATTGCACTCCAGCCTGGGCAACAAGAGCAAGACTGTCTCAAAAAAAAAAAATTTTTTTTTTTGGTCAGAACTTACATATCCAAACACATACTACATGGCACCATTTGTAATTAAGAGAAATGTAAAGATGCAGTATAAATATAGCTGCAGCCTGAAAGATGAGATGGAATGATTGCAGGTCCTCAAGCACAGGCTGCAGTGAGTCAGCAGCTACAGCCATCTCCAAGCTAGTTATGAACTTTTTTCAGGGCAAATGATGTGAGAGTTGGCACATTAGTGGGGGAAAAAAATATGGAAACAAATACTATGAAAACAACACACAAATTTTGGCTATCACTGATGGGTCATATATACCATAAGGAATGAGAAAAACACATTCTGAGATGTGGCTGGAAGCATGGTGCCTCCCAAATGGCATCCTTTGCTTCACTGTCAGACTGATGATCCTCCAACAGCAAAACCACCTCCTGCTCACAGATTCTTTGGACAAACCATAAGTTCAGCGTGAGTGGCACCCCAGAACAGTATGTGACATTTTCCTTTTTTTTTTTTTTTTTTTTGAGATGGAGTCTCACTCTGTCACCCAGGCTGGAGTGCAGTGGTACGATCTCGGCTCACCGCAACCTCTGCCTCCGGGTTCAAATGATTCTCCTGCTTCAGCCTCCCAAGTAGCTGGGACTATAGGTGCATGCCACCATACCCAGCTAATTTGTGTATTTTTAGTAGAGATGGGGTTTCGCTATGTTGGCCAGGCTGGTCTCGAACTCCTGACATCAGGTGATCCACCCGCCTCGGCCTCCCAAAGTGCTGGGATGACAGGCATGAGGCAACACGCCCGGCCAATATGTGCCATTTTCTACCACTAGAAAGAAGATTCAGCAACGGGTCCCATCTTGAAAACCTGACAAGCAAAGAATGAAAAACAGTTTAAACATGCAAAATACAGGGCTTTTCATGGCATTGCACTTTGCTTACCATTAATTGGATTAAAATTGCTCAACAAAAAACTTGTAACTGAATACGATTAAGTGTAGGACATACTGTACTGCTGCTCTGCCGATTTCACAGCCATCTCCTGTAGTTACTGCAGTGAGTTCAGGAGTTTCAAGGATCCGCTTAAAGCTCCGTGCTTCTCATCAGCTCCAAGGGAACAGTTTGTCCTTCCAGTAAAAAAGGGATCTCTTGGCTGGGTGCAGTAGCTCATGCTTGTAATCCCAGCACTTGGAGCAGATCACTTGAAGTCAGAAGTTCAAGACAAGCCTGGCCAACATGGTGAAACCCCGTTTCTACTAAAAATACAAAAACCTAGCCGGACATGGCACACACCTGTTATCCCAGCTACTTCAGAGGCTGAGGCAGGAGAATCACTTGAACCCGGGAAGCAGGGGTTGCAGTGAGCCAAGATCGCACCACCGCACTCCAGCCTGGGCAACACAGTGAGACTCCACCTCAAAAAAAAAAAAAAAGTCCAGCTGTGGTGGCTCACGCCTGTAATCCAAGCACTTTGGAGGCCAAGGCGGGCGGATCACCTGAGGTCGGGAGTTCAAGACCAGCCTGACCAACATGGTGAGACCCTGTCTTTAAAAAAAAAAAAAAATTAGCTGGGCCTGGTAGCCCACACCTGTAATCCCTGCTACTCGGGAAGCTGAGGCAAAAGAATCATTTGAACCTGGCAGGCAGAGAAGTTGCTGCGAGCCGAGATCTCGCCATTGCACTCCAGCCTGGACAACAAAACAAGCCTTAATTTGCAAAAAAAAAAAAAAAAAAAAAAATACAGG
>CAUYLG010051133.1:0-41689 GCA_963573385.1 Cacajao melanocephalus | reverse complement strand
CCCGCTTCAGCCTCCCAAAGTGCTGGGAGTACAGGCGTGAGCCACTTCGCCCTGCCAACAGGTGAATTCTTTATCCTTCGCCTGTATTGAGGTAGTTCCAGGATCCCTGTGTTTGAGTATTAAGATGCATTACGGGTTGGGTCCTAGCTCAGTTAGGCAAGTTGCCACTAGCTAATAATGGAATTTTAAGAATAAAATTTGATATGTTTTCTTATATAAATGTAAAATTTGCTAATTGTAGACAATTTAAAAAATACTGAAAATTACAGAGAAGGAAATGAGACTGGAGCATGCTTGGGAACTCCAGGCAGAAGTCCATCTGTCAAGGCCATGCATATCAGAAGCAAGGGTGCTCCACATACTTGGAGCTTACCACATACAGCAGGGCTATATAGACCTCCTCCACTTAAATTATTCTTAATTCTGCTAAGGATTACCTCAGAAATATGATGGGCTGATGTTGCATTTGTTTTCCCTAAATGTTAGTTCAGTGCTGCATCCACAGTGTTGCATCAGTATCTGGACTATGCACTTAATGACTGTTTATATTATAGAAGTATGAAGTAAGTGAAGGTCTTCACAGATGTTGTACAATTAATAAATGTCTTCACAGCATAGAGCTGAGCAAGGCTTGAGAAAGTAGGGATTGACAAAGATAGAAATGGAATTAATCAAATGTATTTGATTAACACTGAGAAATATTATATTAAAGAAAGTCCAACACAGATGTCCTAAGTGTTAAGAGTTCCTGGCCTGTGATGCTTTACTGATGAAAAGCATTCAGTTTTGGTGCCAACAGGATTTGGTTTAAGATTATGCTCTACTCTACTAACTGTGTTAACTTGGACCAATACTTAACCTAGTTTTTTACTTCAATTATTTTTTGTTTGTTTGACACAGGGTCTCGCTCTGTCGCTCAGGCTGCAGTGCAGTGGCTCACTTTCACCTCTCCCTTCTGGGTTCAAGCAGTCCTCCCACTTCAGCCTCCCGATTAGCTGGGACCACAGGCACACACAACCACACCTGGCTAATTTTGTATTTTTTGTAGAGACAGGATTTTGCCATGTTGCCCAGGCTGATCTCGAACTCTGGGGCCCAAGCAATCTGCCTGCCTTGGCCTTCCAAAGTTCTGGGATTACAGGTGTGAGCTACCATGCCTGGTCCTACTTCACTTCTTTTACTTATCCAATGTGAATAATTGTGTATAATAGAGCATACAGTAGTTCTGCCTCTTATCTATGGTTTTGATTTCTACTGTTTCGGTTACTTATGGCAACTGAGTAAAAACATAGATGAGTACAGTACAATAAGATATTGTAAGAGAGGAAGAGAGAGAGAGGGACCATAAACTTATATTGCTTATATTTTTATAGTTCTATTTTATTATTAGTTATTGCTAATCTTTTACTGTGCCTAATTTATAAATTAGACTTTATCATAGATGTGTACATACAGTAAATTCTCACTTAACATCATGGCTAGGTTCTTAGAAACTGACTTTAAGTAAAACAACATATAATGAAACCAGGTTTATGATAGGCTAATTGATATAAGCAAGAGTTTATTTCCTATGGTATATTTCTGGTCATAAAAACATCACCAACTTGTAAATAAAGATAAAAACTTTTATAATGTTAAACATTGAAATAAATGTTAGTGATACTTACATTTAAGAAATATTAATAAAACAAGTAAGATAGTTATTTACCCAATTATTCTGGTTAAGTACTATAGGTAACCAGAGGCTCTTCTGGCAGCTTAAGCCTTGAGGCAGGAACCAGCCCTGGACAGGATGCCACTCCATTGCAGGGCACTCACACACCCACCCACACTCACTCAGAGAGGAACCATGTAGATATGCCAATCCACCTAGTGGACACAGCTTTGGATTGTGGGAGGAAGCTGGAGTACTGGAGAGAAAACCCATACAGAACATGGGGAGAATGGGCCAACTCTAAACATACATACACAGCGGTCCCAGCTGGGAATCAAGTTTTTTTTTTTTTTCTCATCAACATTAAAATGAAGGGACATTATTTAGGGGACCTTTTGTATAGGAAAAAATCACTGTGTATAGGATTTAGTACTATCCTTGGTTTCAGGCGTCTACTTGGGGTCTTGGAACATGTCCCCCATGGATAAAGCGGGGACTATTGTATACAGTATTTTGATATAGGGTCTGACTCATTGTAGGAACTCAGCAAATGTTAGTGGCATTTATAGTTATTCCCCTTCGCCTTTCCAGTTACCAGTCTTAGGCAGGGTAACTAAATCTTGCTGTACCCCTCATAGAGGGGATATCTAAGAATGGTATTTACCAGTCCCTCCCTCCACTCTAGAGTAAGTTTTTATATCACTGTATTTTTGAGTGATATGAAAAGAATTATCATGGGATTAAGATAAGCTGATTACAGATTTTAGTGTTTTAGTATATGCTCTTTTCATGCATGGAGGGATTACTGAAGATACATGGTTAGACTGACCTTAGGTACCTAGTGGTATGAGTCATTAGCATCAGCAGCAGTATTGGTCATACAAGGGATTCCTGAGATTCTTATTGTAAACTAGAAGTATGCTCCCATAGAACATCATCTTGAGGTGGACTGTAGTTGAGGAAGGAGCTAAGTTGGTGGTCAGGTTGATGGGGTGATAGACATGAAGGTGACGGATGCCTTTGTAATAATTTCAGAACTGTGTGAAATTATCCAAAGCAAATCTTTGCTGCCGTTCTTAGTTCTTTTTTTACAGTCTCCTTTTCTTTTACCTTATTTCTGACCTGTTTTTTCCATGCCTACAAGTTTCTTGACTTCTGGACCTAAATTATCCCTCCTTCTATTGGGATATGATAATGTTCTTATGTTCGGAAGTGACATATTGTAATGTTATGCTTTGCTAGTAAGTCATGCTGTGTAACAGACTGCTGTAGCCAGTGTGTTCGAATTTGATGTTTTAGGTCATTAAAAATGTAAATGTTTCACTTAATTACTTGTTATAAATTCCTTATACAATACTTGGGTTAAAAAGAGGTTGTTTTCTTATACTACACTTGAGTTTAGTCTGGCTTTTATAACAATATGTCTAAACTTTTGGGGTTTGAGAATGACTTATCAGAACTACTTTAGTGATATCCAAGTTTGTTCCATTTCTGACTTGTGGCCAGACATGAAAAGGCATTGGAAATTTGAGTCCTTCTATTTAAAATGCTGTTATTCATCTGTTAGAAGAGTAGCCACTTTCTAAAGGGTTTCTCTCTATATCCACAAAAGCCATTATTATAGCATTCTAATGGCATGAGGCACAGTGAACAAGGCAAGTCACATGGCCACATATAACTGCAACGAGGGAAGAGAAAACTGTCCTATATGTCTCCCTAAAACATAGCTGGTAAACAGCCCTAATGTTTCTGTGGTTCTCATTTGTGTTCACCGTATTCAGATCTATCTCTCTATACTACTATAGGCAAAGTAACTCACCCCTCCCTAAGGCAGTCTGTCTCATTGCCTCGTTCAGTTACAGCATCGTGCTCAAAGTTCAGTGTCTCTGGGTGATATACAAAAGTCTGTTCATCATGTTCAGATGTGGTACCTCTTGATCTGGAGACTTCATGAACTAAAAAGACAAGTAACCTGTCCCTCCTTTCCCCTTACACCCTGGTAGAACTGGGAAGCATAGTTGCCAAAGCCACTCCCATTCAGAAAGGCAAACAGTAGGCGAGATAGAGCAGTCAAAAGTTGTAGCAATTCTGCAATTCCCCAGTAGAATTTTTGGGGACCCCTATCTTGGGCCCAAGAATGTTTCTTAATTATGTCCAGATTCTGCTTCCTGGGAGATGCTCCTCCATCCATTGTCCTCCATACCATTGGGTTCACCCTCTTGGAATTTTTTCCTTTTCAGTAACTTCCTTGGCTACAACACAAATGGGCACTGGGCCTCCCTGGGGGCTGAACAGTTTTCTCTGGCAGCTTCTTATCTATAGAAAATTGGTGTCTAAAGGTTATTTTAAGTATTCAATAGTAACCATATTCCTCTTTGAATTGAGACCTGATTATTTTTGCATTACAATTCTCAAAAATTTTGTTGGCTTCTTATCTACTTAACTTCAGTCAGCTTCATGTGTTAATAGCCAGACCTAAAATTTTTGCTAGATAAAATTCTTAGAGTTCCTGTATTTCTTATCTTTTTCACCTCTGTGCAGGCCCCTTCCTTCTCTTTGTTTACTTGTGGATATCTTGGCTCTACAAGGCTTCAGTCCTTAGTCTCCTTTTTTCTGATCCATTTTATCCCAAGTGAAAGAATTTACTGAGTGCCACATTAGTCTACACTGAGGTTTTAATACCAGCTATACCCTTTATTTGATCTTAGCTGAGGTTGAGTTTTAATCAGTTGTTGTTCCTTAAAGGCCTTCTCGGTTTTGTTTTTGACTGTTTGGGGTTGAAAAGTAGTTGCCTCTTCCAGTTGTGTAAGTCATTTAATTTTAACTATTTTCTTACATTCCTACTTGCAAACCAACTCTTTTCTGAATTCATTTTTTCCTTGTGTGGGTTTCTCTTTATCTTATTCAGTTACTTTTTTCGTTTGATTCCTTGTCTTTTCATCCTTTTCTTTTGCTTTTTCACCTAATCTTTTTTTTTTTCACCAGGTTCATTAGAGGCCATCTCTCCTTGATCTCTATGGAGAGTGCCAAACTATTTTGAAAACTTTTCTTTTGTATCCATTACTATATCCAGTAAGCGCTTTCTTCAAGGAGTTCAGAGGCTGTTCCTTTTCTCTTATTAGAACATTTTCTTCTTCACTTGGCTTGTGTTTTTCTTCTCTACTTTTTATTCCTTTTAAAAGTGAAATCTGCAAGATATGTTTGCTAGCAACAGTTAAGTTCCTTTTACCACTCACTTAAGCTGGGATTCACTTCTCCAATCAACAGCTTAGGTCAAGGCAACCAGCACAAATCCCAATATAATTCTCAGTTTCTAGAGGGCTTTACTCAGATTAAATCTTTATCTATCCTTCCTTCTTGATTTTCTACTATGGGTGAAATATATGAAAACTAAAACTTGGAGCACTTGCTGCCACCAGGATTATTCTTTGCTTTCTCTTCTATTTTATGGCTTGTAAGGAACTGTCCTCAGAATCTTATGTGGCCTTGCATGTACCCTGCAACTTTTTCCCCATTTGTTTTTTAGAAATTGTTGGCCTGGTTGAATGTATAACAATTGAAATAGTAGGAAGAGAGGGGTGTGTGTGTGTGTGTGTGTGTGTGTGTATGTGTATGTATGCACGCGCTTATATTTGTGTGTGTGAGCATGTGTGTACTGGGGATGGTGCACAATAATCTCACCAACACAAGGATCTGCACTGATGGGAATTTAAAGTTGGCTGCAATTTTATAATGGGTACTGATATGCTTTGGTTCTGTGTCCCCACTCAAATCTCACCTTGAATTGTATTAATGCCCATGTGTCAACGGCAGGACCAGGTGGAGATAACTGAATCATGGGGGCCATTTACCCCATGTTGTTTTTGTGATAGTGAGTTCTCATGAGATCTGATGGTTTTATAAAGGGATTTCCCATTGGCTTGGCATTCATTCTCTCTCCTGCCATCCTGTGAAGGGGTGCCTTCCCCCATTATTGTAAGTTTCCTGAGACCTTTCACATGGGTACCAATAACAAGCACCAATATTGCATGGTTGGTGCTAGTTATTGGCATCCATGTGAAACTGTGAGTCAATGAAACCTCTTTTCTTTATCAATTACCCAGTCTTGGGTATTTCTTCATAACAATGTGAGAATGGACTAATACAGGTACAGTGCTTGAGTGTCTAAATTAGGTAACCATCAGTAGAGGATGTTTGAAATGTTTTCTTTTTTTCAGGTGGCCTTAGTTTTATGAGGCTTAAGGTAGTTTTGGCATAAAAAGAAACCTGGACTTTTTATTTTTTTCTATTACCCAAACCAATATCTGTTTTATAGTTAGCGAGCTCCTTCTAGATTCTTGTGTTATCTGTTAATTTGAGTTTTATATGTAGGGATTTCCTGGGTTATTTTCTAAGTCTTCAGAAATTGAGAGAGGTTGCACTGTGAGCTTCAAGGGATACAGGAGTTTAAACTGGAAGATCATTTTCTATCTTTGCTGACATCTAGAGAAGGCATATGCATTTACATCTGGTCATAGAATTCCTAAGAGTAATTATTGTGATACATTTAATGCTTAACTTTTTGCTACAAAGGGTAAGAGTCTTACAGTTGCATCCACATTTGACATTGTGTAATGTTTCTATTTCAGGTAGCAGCAGCAGCAGCAGCAATGTTTCACTTCTTCAGAAAGCCTCCAGAATCTAAAAAGCCCTCAATACCAGAGACAGAAGCAGATGGATTTGTCCTTTTAGGTGAGTCTTTTTAAGAAACAAAATAGTTAGATGAATTATATTTTCTTTAAAAAAATTACTTGATTATATGATTGATTTTAAATTATTTCTTATAATTCAGAATTAATTTACACGTTAATTTTTAAAAAGTGAAATCTGTAAAGATAAAGGTCATCAATTACTTGGAATAGTGTCTTCAAGTGAGACTTTTTTTACTTGTTGGTTTGGCTGTGTACTCCAAATTAAATTTGTAAAATCACTTCTTTTTTTCCCTACTTTTTAACTGTGAAAACTTACAATCTTGAGGAAACTTACAATCTTCAAAAAGTCTTGAAGAATTTTTGATGAATTCAAGTTCTGTCTTATAAATAGTACTAACTTTGTTTCATAAATTAGCATCTGAAATTAAATTAGGCATCCAATAAATATTTGCTGAATGAAGTAGACTTTAAAGTCTAAATATGTTAGTGTTTCCTGTTTGTTAAGACTATTTTCTATTATAAAATTAATACCTGCCAATTTTAAAGATTTTTTCGGCTTTAAAAAATATTTCTTTCAATCAAATACAGTATTCTTCCCCAGGGGAATTCTGAAAAGTACAGTTTCCTCCATGTTGTGTCACATTTCTTCCCCTGAAGAAAAGTTTTGCACAAGGTCTCTGTATGCTCTTTCCAGAAATTCTCTTTGCCAAGTGTGGCAGGGAGTAGTCAAACCCAGTATTTCCTTCTGGTTCTCATCCTTTTCCATGCTGGACCTCCTTCCACCAAATTCCTGCTCCCTCTCTGAGAAGATTTACGTTAACTCAAATGGTCTTCACTCTCTGGAATGTTTCTCTGGGTCTCTTTTTCCAGATACTTCCTTATCTTGGCCCAGTCAGACTGGCATCTGCTAGCATCAGCCAATGCTCTGTATGCTTTGAGAAATAAAGGATGTGTTTCCCTTAGATTTAAGGGTAATTTCTGGGAGATCAGAATAGAGTTTTTCTCGTGGATAAACTTTACTGTAGAATTTTCCATCATTTCTATAGCCAAGTTCTGGTAGGCCTGGGTGTTTTTCTGAATCTGTCTCATATTTCCAGGGACAGGGGCAGTAGCTGGGAGGTTGGTCAGAATTGTTTTCTTCAGACCAGATCCCTTATACCTGAGGTAAAATAGTGGGGCTTAGTCTTTGACCACGGCCGGTGATTTTTCTGGGTAGCCTTCGGACTAGGATAAGGTGGGGTGTGGTGGACTTGATTGCTAGTCTGATCCTTCCTTCTTATTGTGTCAGGGATTTATGCCTTGGCTTCCAAGTCAGAACTGACTCTGTCAGCCCCAAGTTTAGTTCCTTGAAAACTGCCAGTATTACTTTCTTCATACTTCTTGAATTAGCCTCACTAACAGAAAACTTCAGGGGTGCCTCAGGCCTCCTGTGAAGTTCTTCTTCTTCAGGATTTCACAATAAATTCTTCTCTCAGCATTTTTTTTTCCAAAAAACCCTGGTTTTCTACTCTGTTCCATATTCTTGATTTTAAAATACCTCTGAAGTCTTAACACATATGCAGGGAACTCTGCCTTTTTTAAAAAAATTATACATGTATTTAATTTTTTTAAAAAAGTTATTTTTAAAGAAATAGAGATGAGGTCTTGCCATGTTGCCTAATCTGGTCTCGTACTCTTGGCCTTAAGCAGTCTTCCCACCTCAGCCTCGCAAAGTGTTGGGATTACAGCCGTGAGCCAACACATCCAGCCTCTTTTCTGTTGTTTTTGTGATTAGAAATTGACATTATTCTTTTTGATATCAAATAGCCATTTAAAGGATGTAAGTTGGGTGCACTGGCATCTTTGAGGGCACATAGAATTTCTGATGCTGGACCTTAAACTTTTTATTCATCTTCTTTATCCCTACCTCTCTGCCACTTTGTAGGATTTCTGAGATAAATTTTAACTCCCTCTGCAGTGGCTCCTGGAGCTGCTAAGATCTCCAATTTCTGGTAGCATGATGTAGTCTTGCTGAGACATTCCATTGCATGTCTTGTAGCTACCTCAATAGAAGCCCAGTTTCCAGGGCCTTCTGCCTCAGGGTATTATCTACCGTAGACCTCCTTCCCTTTCTAGGAAAGACTAGTTTGAGCAGTAGTCTTTCTTTAACTGAGCCTCAGAAGGCACACAAACTTCCAAATTTGGTATTTCATGAAGGAATTTCTGGGACCTAATTACTCTAATTTGCTCTCAGTACTAGCTCCTCCATCTGATATATATAAGCTTTAATGATACTTTTTCCCAAAGGCTGACATGCTGTATTTTGAGGGAGTTTTCCCAGGACTATCTTGGACTAGCATGATTGGTACTAGTTATTGGTACCTAGTGCCATATGTCTAGCAGTTGAACAGTCATGGTGAAGAATCACTTCTGTCATAGTTCTAGGATAGCAGTTTAATTTGCAGTGCAGCTAGTGCTGCACCTCGTTCAAATGACCCAAACAAGACAGGCCCCCTAGATGTTGGCTGAGGCCTCTTTGCCTTTCAGCTCCTCTGTCTGCTGACGCTTGTCTCTGTTTAGCCTCATTTCCCCTCAGGTGCAAAGCTCCACCCCTTCACCATTTTCGTAAAAATCCTTTGTACATAATCTTTTGTGGGTGTCATTACTTTCCTGAAGTTTTGATGGTATCAGTCAGCATCATCTCTGAGCGCTTACTTCCTCTGCCTTCTTCCTCTTTTCATCACTCATACCCTCTTCCTTCTTCTGCAGGAGCATCTCAGAGGCTATACAGTGACATGCCGTTAAAAGTGCTGACCCTGGGTCAGACCCCTGGGGTTGGCATCCTGGCACCATGACTTACTGTCTACCTTTGGCAAGTTATGTACACTCCTCAGTACCACTTAGTATATCTAGAAAATGAGCACGATATCAGTTCCTACCCCATGAGGTTGTTGAGGGGATTAAATGAGTTAATGTGTGTAAAATGCTTAGAACAACCCTGTGAGTGAGCTAATTCTATTATATCACCATACACAGGCTAGGATTTAATGTTTCCAAGTTTCTCCAGCTAGCATGTAGCAAATTTGGAATTAGCCCAGGCAATCTGACTTCAGAACCTATCCTCTAAACCACTAAACTATCCATTATTTTGTTAAAAAAAAAAAAAAGAAAAGTTGTATCATCAGTTTTAAGACATTATTGACAGCCTCTTTGTTTAAAAAAAAATTGTATTCCCTGCAGTTGAAAAGAGAAAGTACTGTTTTTTGTTTGTTTTAATAAAAGAAGATTGGTTGTCGTATTACTGATAAAGTTTGGCTTTTATTTTGGCTAACCCAAACTTTTTAACTTTTTATTATCTAATAGTTTGAAGTGTTTTTCTTTTTTTTTTGAGTTGGAGTCTCCCTCTGTCAGCAGGCTGGAGTTCAGTGGCGCAATCTCGGCTCACTGCAACTTCTGACTCCTGGGTTCAAGCAGTTCTCCTGCCTCAGCCTCCCCAGTAGCTGGGACTACAGACTCCTGCCACCACACCCAGCTAATTTTTGTAGTTTTAGTAGAGATGGGGTTTTACCATGTTGGCCAGGATGGTCTTGATCTCCTGACCTTGTGATCCCCCTGCCTCGGGCTCCCAAAGTTCTAGGATTACAGGTGTGAGCCACCATGCCTGGCCAATAGTTTAAATATTTTTAAAATATTTTAAAATATTTCAGAAAACTCCTTGGTGAAGTTGAGATTGGAAGATGATATATATTTTTTAATTAGTGAAAACATCCTTCAACAGTGAAGAACTTAACTGAATTGAGAGATAAAGATCCTGACAGATTATTAGGAATATTGTTAATTGTCTTTAAAGTTATAGTTAATTGTCTGGTAAACTGTTTTTTAAAAAATTGATTTGCTCTGTTAGATTGCTCTTTTTATCATATAATTCTGTACTGACGTATAGAATGTCTACTTTAGTCTCAGAGCATACTTATAAAAATATTTTAGAAAAAGTAAAGTAGGTCAAATGGTAAATAGAAAATGCTTTTACTACTTTTATTAACATGGACACATACTTGCACACATCTATTTTGTTTTAAATTTTTTAGTTTAAATTTTATTAGTACATAATTGTTATGTATATTTATAGGGTACATGTGATGTTTTGACACAGGCATATAATGTGTAGTGATCAAATCAGGATAGTTGGGATATCCATCACTTCATGCAATTATTTCTTTGTGTTAGTAACCTTCAATTTCTACTCTTTTAGTTATTTAAAATTACACAATAAATTATATAGTCACCGTATTGTGCTACCAAATACTGGATCTTATTCCTTCTACCTAACTGTATTTTTGTACCCATTATCTATCCCCATTTTATCTCCTTCTTCCTGCTACCCTTTCTAGCCTCTGGTAACCCTCTGTATTCTCGATCTCTGTGAGTTCAATTTTAAAAAAATTTAGTTCCCACACATGAGTGAAAACGCGAAATCTGTGCCTGGCTTATTTCACTTAACATGATCTCTTCTAGTACCATCTGCGTTGTTGTAAAGGACAAGATTTTATTCTTTTTTATGGCTAAATAGTATTCTATTGTGTATATGTACCACCTTTTCTTTATCCATTCGTATGTTGATAGAGACACTTAGGTTGATTCTATATCCTGGCTGTTGTGAATGGTACTGCAATAGTACTGCAATAGTACTGCAATACATGGGAATACAGACATCTCTTTGATATGCTGATTTCTTCTTTTGCGTATGTACCCGTCAATAGAATTGCTGGATCATGTAGTAGTTATGTTTTTAGTTTTTTGAGGAATCTCCATACTGTTCTTCATAGTGCCTGTACTAATTTACATTCCTACCGCCAGGGTATGAGGCCCCTTTTCTACACATCCTTCCCAGCATTCGTTATTGCTTGTCTTTTGGATAAAAGCCATTTTAACTGGGTGGAGATGATAGCTCATGTTGATTTTGATTTGTATTTCTCTGATGATCAATAATATTGAACGTTTTTTCATATACGTGATGAATAATATTGAACATGTTTCATTTTGAGACATTTCTCAAAAAAGGCATACAGATGTTGAATATTATTGATATGAACTTTTTTGAGAAATGTCTATTCAGATATGTATATAGATATAGATATAAATATGTATACACACACATACACACATAATTTTTTTTTAAGAGACTGTGTCTCACTATGTTGTTACCCAGGCTACTTTCAAACTCTTAGGCTCAACCCACCTTCCTGCCTCGGCCTCCCAAAGTACTGGGATTACAGGCATGAGCTGCTATGCCTGGCCTGCCTATTTTACAATTGGATTATTTTATTTTTTTCTACTGAGTTGAGTTCCTGTGTATACTGATTATTAATCCCTTGTCAGATGAGTAGTTTGTCAATATTTCTCTCAATCTGCGGGTTGTCTCCTCACTGTTGATTATTTCCTTTGCTGTGCAGAAGCCTGTCAACTTGATGCAATCCCATTTGTCCATTTTTGCTTTGGTTGCCTGTGCTTGTGGGGTATTACTCAAGATATCTCTTTGTTCAGATTACTGTCCTGGAGCGTTTGCCCAGTGCTTTCTTCTAGTAGTTTAAGAGTTTCAGGTCTTAGATATAAGTATTTTATCCATTTTGATTTGATTTTTGTACATGGCAAGAGATAGGGGTCTAGTTTCATTCTTCTGCATGTAGATACCCACTTTTCCCAGCACCATTGATTTGAGAGACTTCGTTTTCCCAATGTACGTCCTTGGTATCTTTGTTGAAAATGAGTTCGTTGTAAATGTGTGAATTTATTCCTGGGCTCTGTATTTGGTTCCATTGGTCCATGTGTCTGTTTTTATGTCGGTACTGTGCTATTTTAGTTACTGTATCTTTTTAGTATAATTTGAAGTCAGGTAGTGTGATTCCTCTAGTTTTGTTATTTTTACTCAGGATGGCTTTGGCTTTTCTCGGTCTTTTGTGGTTCCATATAAATGTTAGGATTATTTTTCCCATTTCTGTGAAGAGTTGCATTGGTGTTTTGATAGTGATTGCATTGAATCTGTAGATTGTTTTGGGTAGTATGGACATTTTATCAGTACTGATTCTTCCAATCTGTAAATATCTTTCTAATTTTGTGTGTGTGTGTGTGTGTGTGTGTGTGTGTGTGTGTATGTTCTCTTCAGTTTCTTTCATCGGCGTTTTACAATTTTTATTTTAGAGATCTTTCACTTTGGTTAAATTTATTCCTAAGTATTTTATTTTACTGGTAGCTTTATGAATGAGATTACTTTCTTGGTTTCTTTTTCAAATTGTTTGCTGTTGGCATACAAAAATGCTATTGATTTTTGTATGTTGATTTTGTATCCTGTAACCTTACTGAATTTATTAGTTCTGATGATTTTTTAGTTGCAAACACATGTATTGTGGTTAGCATATATCAATATAAATTTTTGGAGCATCATATGCAATAGGTACACTACAGAAAAATAAATATATATTGTTGGTTTGTGTGTGTTTGTTGGTGTCTACATGATACAACTTAGTAAAGACTTATAAACATTATTATATTTGTAGCAACAGCTTTTTATCAATATGGACTCTACAGAATTTGTTAGACTATCTCCTTATGTGGCCTTTATAACCTGTTTCTAGAAAGGTCAGAGTAAATTATATTGTTAAAACTATAAATTATCTATTTTTTTCCACTTGAGAATACCTTTTCCCCTAGGTAAGCATTTCTACTTAAATAGGTTTTAGGTCACAATTATTAGATGGCATTGCAAAATTGATGGAATCAACACATCATGACTTGAAATTCAGGTCAGGGCAGAGTCTGGACACTTTTGTTTTGGTAATAGGAATATCTAGACAGTTTGTATACAGTTATATTACATTTAGACAGAAAACCTTTCTCCCCATTAAGATTTCCAAAGCTTTTAGCCTTTGTAAAATGTCGAGTGTGCTGAATAAGAATAAGGGGAAAAAATCCTAGTAGAAAAACATCTTTTCCCTTGGAACCAGTTCCTATTCACCTAAGAAGGTAATAGCTATTCTTTCATTCAGTAATGAAGTTGAAGTAATCCTCCAGGGTACTCATTTTACAAAAAAACAAATTGCAGTTTTCATTTGCATCACTGGGTGGCGATTTTTCATAGCCTTATGCTACTGGTTTAAAAATCCAGCAAGCATGGCGCTATTCGTAATTACTGGGGTTTTCTTCTGTTATGACATGTTTAATTGTACTTTTAAGACATCATCTTTAAGTTGATTACAAATTTCCTAGTGTAGTGGCAAGCTCATAGTTATTTTAAATTAGGAAAAGGAGTATTGCCTAAATGTTGGCATATAATTCCTTCCAAAACTAAGACAAAAGCATGAATTAGCTTATTATGTTACAGCAAAAAGAAGGAAAAATAACAACACAAAATCATAGAATATAAATGAAAAGGAACAATTTAGATATTGTTGTTGGTTCACTAATATTGTTGACCTAATATTGAATATAATTTTGAAACAGGCAGAATGAAATCAGACAAACACTATTGTAGAGATTAAAGGAATTGGGTTACAGTACAGCTGAAGTGCATCATGTTTTTCAGAATATGCAGGTGCTTCTTAAAGTAGGGCATAAGAACTTCTGGTTTCCATTAAGCTAATTATTTTGTATCACTCATTGAATTTAGAACCAGAATTTAATAATTCACAGTAGCTTGAATTTCACCTTTTAAAATACTTAAAAGGTATTGAAATATGTTATTTAGTCTCACCTTCTGTTTTCCAGTCTAAATGATCAATCAGATTTTGAAGGTAAGTGATTTTTAAGATTATCTCCTACTGATTTCTTCATTCTGAGACTCTAACCACATATACGTACTTCAGTTAAACGATCACATTTTTATATGGAAGTTTTAAAGGTAGTTTCTTCGTCGCTGTGTTGTTTCTTTTATTTAAAATGGAAACTTAGCTGTGTACATAAAATTTTACATTCTAAGGAATGAGGGACAGTAAGTCACATTGATTCTGTCTAAGGTTAAAGGCTATAATTAAAATAGTGACAAAAACTAAACAGGTTTTCAACATGGGCTTCCTGTTTTTATTCCTTGTTCTTACAAAAAATGTTTACCAGCTTATTAAAAAATTAGAGTGTTTTATGGATTAAAAAGCAACTTGCCCTGTCACTATCTCCGTACCCATGTGTCGGGATAGCCAAAAAAACTCAATTTACATTTAATTTACTTAGCAATTTTTGTGTTTTTACTTTTGAACTTTAAATTGTAAAGAAAGTATGCCAGGATTTTTCAACTAACTTCATTATGTAGATGCTTGTTTTTCTATTAAGAAACGTGGAGTGATGTGTCTAATGGAAAGAATTAACAGTATTTTCATTCACTGTTACCTGATTCTGGTTTACCTGTTAATTTAGCAGCATTTCAGTTTCAGTTTTTTGGAGGTGAAAAGGTTAGGTTAGGCCATCCCCGTGTGGGATGCGCCACCCTCAACTCCTTGAATGTACAGTAAAAGGCAATTGCATGAGGGAAGGGGAGAGGTGCCAACTGTACTGAGAGGCAGAACTGAGCCCTCTGTTTGGCACAATTAATTGTGGGAAAATCATTTTTTTCTGGGGCTTAGTGGACTTAGTTGACTCAAATGTAAATTAGGGATCTATCTCGCTAACTCTGTGATTCTAACCCTCCTGTGCATTAGGGGGTACTTAGAAAAAAATACTGGTGCTGGGACCCATTCCTAGATTCTCATTAAATGGTCCTTGGATTAGGCCCAAATATTGATTATTTTCCCCTAGAGTTCTTCAGATGATTCTAGAGTTCATGCAAGACTGAGAAGCACCGTAGTTTACTCTCTAATTTAGTAATTGTACATCATCAAATAAGGTGTTAAGGTACTTTGAAAAACACTTCATAAAATACAAAGCTACAGTTTCTTTTCTGGTTGAGCCATAAACAAAAAGCAAATAAAACCACAGAATTTCTGGGTAATTAAGTTTCCTTCAAGATATTAAATCATTAAATAGAAAAAGGGCAGACAGCTTCATGCATAATTATAAGAAATGAAATTCATTTTCTTTTCTTTTTTTTTAGATGAAGTTTTTGCTCTTGTTGCCCATGCTGAAGTGCAATGATATACTCTTGGCTCACTGCAACCTCCGTCTCCTGGGTTCAAATGATTCTCCTGCCTCAGCCTCCCAAGAAGCTGGGATTACAGGCACGTGCCACCATGCCCGGCTAATTTTTGTATTTTTTAGTCGAGATGGGGTTTCACCATGTTGTCCAGACCGGTCTCGAACTGCTGGTGATCCGCCTGCCGCGGCCTCCCAAAGTGCTGGGATTATAGGCATTAGCCACTGCGCCCAGCCGAAATTCATTTTCTATGAGTAATACACAGTTTTCCCTTGGTATCTGTGGGAAATTATTTCCAGGACCCCCACTTATACCCAAATTCATGGATGCTCAAGTCCCTGATATAAAAAAAGCCTAGTGCTTGCTTATGACCTACATACATCCTCCCATACACTTTAAATTATCCCTAGATTACTTAAAATACCTAGTACAATGTAAATGCTATGTAATATGTAAATAGTTGTTTTACTATGTTGTTTGAGGAATAATGATAAGAAAAGTAGCCTGTACATGTTTAGGACAGATTCAATTTTTTTTTTTTTTGAGACAAGAGTCTTACTGTGTCACCCAGTCTGTAGTGCAGTACCACAATCTTGGCTCACTGCAACCTCTGCCTCCTGGGTTCAAGTGATTCTTGTGCCTCAGCCTCCCAAGTAGGTGGGATTACGGGAGTGTCCCGGCTAGTGTGTGTGTGTGTGTGTGTGTGTGTGTGTGTGTTTAGTAGAGATGGGATTTCACCATGTTGGCCAGGCTGGTCTTGAACTTCTGGCCTTGAGTGATCCACCTGCCTCAGCCTCTCAAAGTGCTGACATTCCAGGCGTGAGCCACTGCGCTTGGCAACCACAAGCAATTTTTTTCTGAATATTTTTGATCTACTGTTGGTTGAATCCACCCATGAGAAAATCATGGATACAGAGGATTGTTTTTGAAACCTTAGATGTTTTTTGAAAAGTCAGTGGAACAACTGGGAAGCGTTTTGTTAAGTTAATTATACAATGTGAATTCCAAGTGATCTGTGACTCTTTTTGTCTTTAGCCATAGTACATTTATGAATTAAATTTGTGTGAAATTATTTGACAGATTAATACCCATAAACTTTTCCAAGCAGCATCTGAGGTACTTTTTAAAAATCAGACTAAAGCATTCAAGCAGTCATATTTTTAGTGCAGTTATTTGGGGGCAGTTGACTGTTTTACTATGATACTATTTCCTTAAGAGGTGCTTATTCCATACAATATCTGTAGGGAAAACATTTTAAGTATACACACCATATTATGTAAATGGAATTTCTCCAACTGTTTCCTTACAGGCTTTACTAATGCTATAACTTCACATCTTGTCAGATTTAACTCGAAAATTGTGATGAGTGTTTTTCATATTTAAGGTTTATTCTTTCATTATATTGAGGAAATAAATAATGAGGAGGAACATCTAAGTAAAATGTACAGTATGAATATTCTACTTTGTATGAGTAATTCATATAGGGTTGGAAAACCTGAGTGTCTTTTTGGTAATCTTAGTACTACAGTATTCTTTTATACCTAAGCAGTTATCATATTGAACTTCTGTTTTTTAATTCATTGTATGCAACCAATGCATATTATGAAAGGAATAATTGTTGGGCTTACACATTAATCTTCAGAACTGTGAATTTCTAAAAAAATTAAGTGTTGGCACGCTTGGTTTCTCAAGTTGGCTTCTTAACCCTCTTCCAAATTGTACTTTTCTTCTTTTATTTCCTTTCCTTGCCATTCTAAAGCTTTTAAATAACTTTCACTCCTGTTCTGAAAAAAAAAAATTTAAGTATCTTCTTCCTTCATTATATCATGATAGAATTATGGTCTTACCTTGGAAGAACAGTATCTCATAAAATAAGTAAGAAGAATGTGGTAAATTGGTGTGATATCATCTTTTTTTAATTGTAGTAATCGGTAAGTGAAGGTTCTCTGCTGTTTGGTATGTATGCTGCAGATTTCTGGGCCTGATCCATGCCTAGTGAAACAGAATCTTCAGATCTATAGCCAGAGAATCAGCATTTTAAACAAGCAATGCATTTAGTATAGCTACTTGGGAGGAGTTGACTGTTTTACTCAACAGTATTTTTATGCATACTGATGTCTGAATATTTCTGGAATAATTATTTGCATAAGGTATGGTAGGGGAGCAAAACCTTTCTAGGTGGTGGGGCAGATCGTGTAAAGTTCTATAGCTTCAGAAGAATCTGATACATAGGCAGGGCAAGTATTCTTGGCTGAATAGAGAGAGTGTATCAGGACCACTATTGGGAAGTGTGTCTAGAAATGTGGTTTGTGGGCCCTGTGTGGCATTCTCAAATGTTAGAATGTTATCCCACTAGTACTAAGGAACTATCAGACCAATTTAAAGCAGTAAAGTTATGAGTTTTCTTTTGTTTTTTCTTAACAGAAATTTATTCACAATTTTAAAAAAATGGAGATAATTTATATACTTTTTTTTTAAATGGAGATAATTTTTATAGTTTCAAGATTGAAAATTGCCTTTTAATGAAAAAACTAATTGCAGCATCATGTCTTGAATGCATCACTGATAAAGCATGTATGTATACCCATACCAGGTTGACAGAATAAGTCAGAGAAACAACAACAACAAATTAATAAACTTTCCGGAACCATCATGCTGCAGGTTATTTTTGTGAACACCTGAGAATTGAACCTTTTAAATCTTCTTTAGCTTCAATGTGATATGGGCAGGCACATGTACTAGTCCCTCCATATCTGTTTCCCCCTTTATCTTGCCATGTGGCCATTTTCCAGTTAGGTATAAAGACTATGATGAAATTTCTGGCCAATGGATATAAGAAGAAATGTTGTATTGCAGATTCTAGGAAACCATTTAAAAATACACTGCTGTGTACCTTCCTTACTCCTCTCCCCTGCCGCCTCTTCCCATATCCTGGAATGTGGATATGATGATTATGTAGAATTCTAGCCACCATCTTAGACCATGAGAACTAGAGTACATTGTGAGGCTAGCTGAAGAGTGAAGTCAAAGAGTTGTGAAGTTGCCATACCAGTCCTTTGAACTTTCCTTTGAGCTTCCTTTATGTGAGACACAAAGTTCTATTCTGTTTGAGCAACTATTTTATTTTGTCATTTGCAGATGAACCAAGCCCTAAGTAATACAGGTACTGAACTGGAAATAATAGTATTTGGATTCTATTTAAGTTCTGTCATTTACTTGCTGTGTGATTTTGAGCAGGCTACTTACCATTTCAGCCTCATTTTCCTTTTGTGTGAAATGTTAATGATATCATGGTGTCTTCATTGCATTGTTAGAGGAGATGAAGCAAAAGGAAACTGTACACAGATCTGCACTGACAAAAGGGAGCACAAAGAAGTTTTGATTCTCTTGCTGACTCTGAGCAGTTCAGTGAGATGCTTGGGAGAATGACTCTGAGGTAGCATTTAGTTTGGCTGGAAAGAATTTTGAAATCACTAATGATGTATGTTGTAGGCAAAGGAATGATGTGCACCCTGCCAGGGCCACATATAAGCCTTCCCTCATCTTAGACTTGAAGGCCAATCTGTGCTTATACGATCAGTCCACCAGAAAGTCTATTTACGCCCACTACAGGCTGAAGTGTTGAAAGTGTGTATTAACCAGCAGAACATTACTAAAGGAAATGGCTGCCAAACTCTGGTTATCAGTTAAATTTGAAAAGGATTCACTTCTTACAACTGGTATTTCCATCAAAAATGATGTATACTTGTATGACTATACATCCATACATATTTTTAACAATAAGTATTAAATATATGATATTCAAGCTTTACATTATAGTGTTACTGACTTAAAGGAGGAATTGTTCTGAAAATTTTAAGTATTCTAAGTCAAATAACTAAGCTGTAAACTTATGGAATGACTTATTTTTATTTCTGGCATTCATCGTTTCCTGATGCACCAGCTGAAAATATGCTTGGCAGCACCAAAGGAAAACTGTAACCCTTAAAATAGCTTGTTGATGGATGGCTTGAAGAAGTTGATAACTGAAATAAGAAGCCATTGTCCCTGTTGCTGTTGCTATGTTAGGGGTTCTTAACCCATGATGAGTTTGGAGGGCCACATAGAGTGGTCTGGAAACCTCTGACACTACATGTAAAATTTTAGGTTTGTGTTTTTGGGGGGAGAACATTCCCTGCATTACATCAGATTCTCAAAAATCTGTAACCCTAAAAATATTAAGAATTACTTTTTTAGATGTTGCCTTGGTTTACTAGCCACTTGGACTGTGATATCTTAGGATTTTGTATTTTAATGGTAAAGATGGGAGAGTTGTTGTCAGATGGGGCATATCTCATTGGCTACTTTTACTAGTTTGGCTTCAGAAAGGAGAATGACTGGACAACTACATAAAAATTAGAGAATGGAAATAGGCAAATGATAATGGAGATGTACAGATGCAAAACTGTGATTGGAGAACCTTTTTAGTTATCTTAAAAAGGAACATTTACTTATAATTAGTAGCAATTATTTGCTGATGGTTTGCCTTTTTATTAATTATTCCAATCCAAGGTGTTTTTCTGCTCCCATGCTCTCAGTGTTTCCTTGTACAGAGTGCCCAGCCTGTTTCATTTTGTCCATGTCCTGTTCGGTGTAAAGATCTCAGATGAAATCTGTCTCAAGGCCTCCTCAGTTTCTAGATAGCTCTCTTTTTGATCTCCTGGTGTGACCCTTCTATCATTTATTCGGTTCTTAATCACATATAGTATTTTGTAGCAGCTCCTACCTATATGATTATTTCGTAATGTTATTTACGCTTTTATTTTTGTATGTCTGGCCAATTATGTTGTAACCTCCTAAAGGACATCTAACCCACTGCATATTTTACAAAATTGTAAGCACATGACTTTCAAAAAGTTGATCCTCAGTCCATATATTGTTACCAGGTTTTGTAGTGACTTCTAAATCATTTAATATTTGGTTAGAAAACTTGGTAATACCTTTTATTAAGGTATTTTCTCCAGTGAAATTAAGTCTTTGTTTAACTTACCTATCACTTGGATTTAAATTATACTTATTTTATTTAGTGATATAAATGCAAATTTGTAAGCATTCAGAGTAAGGCTGCCTTACCCTGGGAAGGAGGGGGCTTCCTTTAGTTCCTTACCTCTGCTTGACCATGCATTTTAGGAGAGCCAACCTTATTCCCACACCCAGAAAGTCAGTTCTTGTTTGCCTAAGCCAGTCATGGTAGTCTAATTCACCTTGCCAGTGATTGGCTTAGGAATGGGCACCCATCACACTTCTGAGTGGATATGAAGGAAGATCAACTGAGGGACTCACAGGCAGATACAGTCAGAAGAGACAGTGTATATGTTTCCTTTTACCATCTCTTACCTTCCCAAATTTCTAGTTCCAAAATCACTTTATAAAGTTTAAAACCAAGTATAGATTATGTTTTTACTGAAATTGAACATTAATCATGCCCAGTATGTCAGATGTTAAAGGAGAGTTTTCAAGGTGATGAAAAATATTTTATTAATCTTATTTTTAAATGTTTACTTTTTTATTATAAATTGAGCTGCAGTTTTTAACATTTTGCCATTATAAGGTGGGGGTGATGTAGCACATAATTTTTTGAGCTAAAAGGAGATCTTAAGGATAATTCTAAACATCCACATATGTAAATATTTCTGTTTGATAGTTATATATTCAGAATATTTTAAGATATGTAAACTCTAGTTTTTGCTAAGGAGAGAAAGGAAGGTAAATTTAGTATTCAGCTACCTTATATGAAATGCCAAATTATGGTATGAAGCAATTATAGTGAAAGCATTCCTTTCACATATAAATGCTTTTCTAGCCTGTAGGCATCTTTTTATTGCTAAAGTTGGGTTAAATTTATCACCACAGAAATTCAATTATGATTTATACTTGTTATGAAAATATGTGAACACATCCAAATATATTTTAATGTTCTTGGTCCAGATATATTGAAATGTTTTCCATCCCCTTAAGGAGTGCAGTTTCTTTCTGCTCCTTCAAGGTCTCCAAGGTTATAGGACCTTGAAGCATGTAGAGCTCAGCATGGTACAAACCTGTATTTCTCAATTTTGGCTCCATGTGACCCTTCTTGGAACTGGTCAGAGGTGTTATGGTGCCAACATTGAATAATGGTGGTCTTTTCACAGTTTGTAGGGGAAAAAAACTGATTGAATTTTCAGGTTTTTCATTCCAAAATTTTCCTTAAATTCTAGAAAGAGCCACCATTAATTTTCAAGCAAGTGTTAGGCAGAATTAGGCATAAAATGTATGAATAAGGAAAAAATGGTTATTAGAGGAAAAAACTTGTAAACAACCAATAATATCTACTTTTATACTGCTTTGTTCTTTAGATATTTGTAGTCATAATCATGATTTTATATTCAATTAAAATAAACTGAACATTAATAGAAATTTAAACAGAATTACTAAATATATAATCTTGTCTAAAACAATAGTTTATATGATAGAATTTAAAATATCAATATTTAATATTGTCCTGCAAAGAGCATTTTGACTTCAGGCTCTGCGTGACATTTACTATATGAAGAGATTATATTTCGAGGGAGAAGTTGGGAACTCTGCTGCTTATTTTCTTTCTCATCTTATGCATTTCAGATCATTTTGCTGGGGCATAGATTCTTTATCCAGTGAATGAGGAAGTAAATTGGATTTTTATCTCTAAAGTTTTTTTAGAAATAGCTTTACATTTAGTGATACCTTTTTTGTTCTATGTATTTAAAGAGACTGACAAATCCCTAATTCTAATCTCTGTTGAGTAATCATTTGATGGTATTGAAATGTTTTCTGATACATCGAGTTCTTTCTCAGGAGGGTAAAAGGTGGTCCACCAGCTGCCAAACAAAAGTCATTATGAAGATTTTTTTAGTTAAAATTTTATCTGGCTAGTGGCTCAGTTTAGCTCTGACTAATCTTTTACTAAACTACTCATGCAAATGTAGAAGGAAAAAATGTTCAACTGTCCCAAAACTTAAGAGTGACAATTTAATGCTAGAATCTGGGGTGAAGTTAGATTGAGAAAGAACTATCTAAGTTTCTACACATACTATGGTATATTGATAACTATAGTTATCAACAGTTATCCCTCTTTACCCTTGGTGTTCTGTTTTGTAAATGAGGCAGAGTACTTTGCCCCCTTTTTCTGCACTCTCCCACACACATCACCATCTTTTCTCGTTCTGGAAAGCAGCCGGTCAGCAGGTAGAAAAGGGACTGGTGGTGGTGGAGGGTGATGTGGAGGTATAGTCTAGTCCTCACTAGGAAAATAATGTGACCAGGAATAGAGATAAAAATTGGTGCTGCTAGTAGTCACGAGGAGAATTATAAATTTTTTCTTGTACTCCTGCAGACCACATGGTAGAAATAAGAGGAAAAAGGCATTCCAAGAGAGAAGAATTACATTAAGTGAAAGCCCAAACAAAATAGGCAAATAGATTGAATACTGTGTACACCCACCTGCCTCTAAGCTGTTGGGAATGTATATTAATACAGTTTTTCTGGAAGACAAATGGTCAATATGTATCAGAAGCTTTAACAAGGTAGATTGATTCCCTTTGCCTTGGAAATTCCACTTTTAGTAATTTATCATCAAAACACAAGCAAATATGGTTTTTAAAAATGGTATATTTCATGTGAATCTTTTTGTCGTATATATTTTGTGTGCCTAAAATAGCTCTAGAAGGAAAAACATTTGCCTAAGGACCATATGATTACAGGTAATTTATTTTTTTTCTTTTTGTTGATTACTTGTATCTACTTAATTATTCCGTAATGAACAAGTATTACTTGCATAACTCCAAAGTCAAAAGGAACCCCAAAGGTATATGTCCCTGAATCTTGAATCTCTCAGGAGAGCTATAGTTCTTCTAAAAGCGGAACTATAGTTCTTTCTAAAAGCAGAAGTGCATTTTACTATTACTACTGAAATTGCACTGTCCTTCTTATTTCTAGTCTACAATTCACCAAACATTTACTAAGTAAATATGAATAGTTACTCTTAAAATATTTATATCAATACTTAATATTATTTTGGTAAACTTATGGCCAAAGTATAATATAGGAAAATCTCATCTTAAACTTTTCATTCATTCTGCAAAAGCTTAATAATTTATAGACTTTCCAAGGGGAAAAAATGTTTTGGGGAAAGAAGTTAACTAACTTTTTATTTGGGTTTCTCTCTCATATTTTTCTGGATGTTTATAGTCCTTTTATTCCCAAGATAGCTTCATGAAACTAGAACTTGCAGTGTATCAGGAGGCATTCTTTAAGCATTAAGGTCTATTTTAAAGTGAAGTTCTACAATATTTTAAGAATTGCTTATTTAAACCTTATAACTTTTGTGGATTGCACAAATTTATGCCTTATTTTGTAATAATTTTATTACAATTTTAATACTTTAGCAATATTATATGAATGTGAAGTTTTATATTCCTCTTTAAATATTTTGCAAGATGTTTATCTAATACTTTAAACTTTTCAACTTTAATCATATTAGTCCTAGTTACCATGAGTGTATGTAATAATTTTTCCTCTACGGCAGGTTTTTATATTGATAATAAAGTTAATATTTCATATTACCCTAAAATGGCAATTATTAAAAAGAAGAGCTTTCCCTCTGAGCACTGAGATCTCTTTTTTATTGCCATTATTGTCAGTTGTTCTGAAATGCTAATGCTTTGTTGATGGAAGGCACCTGAGTTTTTTTCAACTGAGTCATTAGACACTTGAACAAGAGGAAAACTTTAGATTTTTCTCCATGCCTATACAGGAGCACTATGAAGTAGTTGGAAGTTTGTGTGAATCATATTTGAGCATTCCAAAGAAGGAATGAAGCATGTTTTCTTTTTCTCCTGATAACTAGTGATATTGAGCATCTTTTCATGTGCTTATTGGTAATTTCTTTTTTATTTGTAATTTTTTTGAGTACATAGTAGGTGTATATATTTATGGGTTATATGAGAAATTTTGATACAGGCATACATATATAATAATCACATCAGGGTAAATGGGATATCTGTTACTTTTTTCTGTGATACAAACATTCTAATTGTACTCCCTCAGTTGTTCTAAAAAGTATAACAAATTATTGGTGACTGTAGTAACCCTGTTGTGCTGTCAAATACCAGATCTTAATTATTGTATCAAACTGTATTTTTGTGCCTATTAACCATCCCCATTCCCCACCCCACCCACAACACTGTCCTTCCCAGCCTCTGGTAACCATCATTCTACTCTCTATGAGTTCAATTATTTTAATTTTTAGTTCCCACAAATGAGTGAGAACATGTGAAGTTTGTCTCTCTATGCTTGGCTTATTTCAGTTAACAGATCTTCCAGTTCCATCCATGTTGTTGTAAATAACAGGATTGCAATCTCTTTTATGGCTGAATAGTACTCTATTGTGTATATGTACCACATTTTCTTCATCCATTCATCTTTTGATAGACACTTAGGTTGATTCCAAATCTTAGCTGTTGTGAATAGTGCTACAATAAACATGGGAATATACCCATATCTTTGTTATGCTGATTTCCTTCCTTTTGGGAATATACCTAGAAGTGGGATTGTTGGATAATATGGTAGTTCTAGTTTTAGTTTTTTGAGTAACCTCCCTACTGTTCTCCATAGTGGTTGTACTAATTTACATTCCCACCAACACTGTTTGAGAGTTACCCTGTTTCCATATCCTTGCCGGTGTTTGCTATTGCCTTTCTTTTGGATAAAAGCCATTTTAACTGGGGAGAGATGATGTCTTGTTGTAATTATGATTTGCATTTCCTGATGATCAGTGATGTTGAGCACCTTTTCATATACCTGTTTGCCATTTGTACATCTTCTTTTGAGAAGCATGTTGTTTTCCAAATAGAGAAAATCACTGTTGCTGCCAACCAGGTAGCCATACAATAATTTGTTTACTTGCTGTCAACATTTTCCCCACCACAGTTTATCTCATACAGAATTCTCAAGCCCAGCCAACTTTAAGATTTCATTTGTAACACAGGGTGATTATGTTATATTAGATAAGAAAGGCTATAGAGAGATTAAAATCTCCTAACCTTGTCTTTCCATCTTTTCTAGACCTAATACATTGATTTTATTCTGATTCTGTCCACTTAATTTTTGTTACATGTTTCTCAATCAAGGTCTTTCCTTCTTTCAGGCATAGAACTTCCTAAATGTTTAGTCTCAGAGCAAGAACACTTAAGCTTTTCATGTTCTTTGGCACTAGCAGCTGTAACACATTGAATTTCTGGCAGTGAATTTCTACTCACAGGAGCTGACCCCTCACGTCATAACCCTGAATAAAGAAACATTGCTTCTGAGCATATGCACCTCTGCGATGATCGTTAACAACTTGTGTTCTATGTAGACCTAGCATCTTTAATATCTATGTATTTTGGGAATTATCTGTCAATGTGTCACCTTTAGGTTCTTTATTTTTCTACATCTGTCTTCTCTGCTCATAAATGCTGATTATATGTTAAGCAGCAGTATGCACACTACATCTTATGCACTCATGGTTGGATTTAGTAGGGCAGGGGTGTGAAAGAGTGAGATGGATCATTGACCTTTATCTATATGAGGCTCTTTTAAACCCTACTGTGTATATCTCTGTTTTGTTTGTTTGCTTTCTGAAAAACTGTTACTGGTATAATTTTTTTTTGAGACAGGGTCTCTGTTGCCCAGGCTGGATTACAGTGGCCTTATCACAGTTCACTGCATCATCCATCTCTTGGGTTCAAGTGATCCTCCCACTGGGGCCTCCTGAGTAGCTGGGGCTACAGGCCTGCACCACCATGCCCAGCTAAGTTTTGTATTTTTTGTAGAGATGGGGTTTTGTCATGTTGCCCAGGCTACCAGTGTAATTTGTTTTCTGCTTGAACTCATATGAGACTGACTCTTTTAGCCAAAGTTGGTAAGAATTATTAGGTAGATTAAAAAAAAAAACACTCGAAAACAAATGTAGTCTAATATGTGAAGTATGATAAAGAGATTTTGTAAAAACTATGAAATCATATTAGATCTATCTTAGTATAAAATTCTAATTTAGCCATTAGAACTGGTCTTGAGACCTGATTTGGGAATAGAGTAACCTTCTGCATGAATTTAGTTAGTAAAATTGTAGAAATTCAGATGTCATTCGATCACAGGGAAGTGTCTTTCTCCCCAGCTATTAACCAGTGTCATCTGTCTGAAATTTATTGATCTGAAGGCTCTTCATCATTTTTTGCCAGTAGCTCTCCCTCATGCAGAACAAATGACTCACATGCTCAAGCTAAAAAAAGCACTCTATAATAAAGATTTTCTGCCTCTAGAACTGCTCAAAGTCAGCTCTCAATAGTAGGTACTGATTCTTGCCAACTGGTTTACCCTTATTAACTCTATGGGTAGGGCCCTGTTAGACCACAGTAAGATGTAGATGTTCTCTCTCTTTTTTTTTTTTTTAAATACTGCCCTTTTCAGACATTCCATCTGAAATCTGTTAAGAATAACATAAGACTCATCACAGATTTATTGATTTTTCCTGGGCATTTGACTATGTGAAGTGGAACCAGCTATGACCTAAGCTTAGCGAGCTCAGTAAACAGCCTTTCTTTGCTCCAAGGTCTATATAACTTCTGTCTTAGTACACATTCCAAGCAGTCAGTAGGAATGGTCTTGTGGTAGATCAGATGGTTTTCAGTCAGGATAAATCAGATTGTTTTGCTCTTCTTTTTATTTAAAAAAGTTACTTTTTCCTTTAAAATCTTGATGATAATATATACCACTTCTGGATGGAATGTGTACCTGACCCTTTGATACACTAAAGGGAGAGATTAACATTTTCTGCAATAGTGCTGATTGTTTGGCTTTCTGGACAGATTCCTCATTATCTAGGAATAGTATCTTCTGCTATCTAATTATTTTCCCAAAGAACTGCTTAGTGTTTATTGCTTTAATATCAGAATCCTGTATTCTGCCAGACAAGTTGCAGCATTTAATTTGCTTATTTCTAAAACACCTAACAAACAGATATCTATTTTATTTCATTTCCTATAAGTTATTTTCTTAAAAGATGTATCTTATGAACACTTACTAGAAACTTTAAAAAATGGTTAATGTAAAATTCATTTTGAAATATTATTGTGACTTCTTTTGTGGCAGTGTTGCTCAAAATTTTCTACCCAAGTATCTCTCAGGAAGGAAGGAGTATGAATATGTACCTGCTAAAGCCCGTGGGGTGGGCATCTAACTTCAAGGACATTTTTAATTTTCTTAGCTGGTATTAGCAAATTCATGTGAAATTAGCACTCAGTGTATAATAAAGCTACGGTTATTTTAACATAAAATGCTTTAAATTATGTAGCATCAAGTAGTAAACTAGAGGATATGACATTTACTGTGTTTTTTCTTTGTCATTATGCTTCTTTTCACATGGTGCATGTGCTCTTGGGTATCCATCTTTCAATTTGAGAAGTACAAATCAGAGTTTTTTAGTTGCTTAAATGACTCTCTGTTTGAGACCAGAAGTGTTTTCAGAGGAAAATTTTGGTATTCCTTCAGCTCACCTTCATGAGAGCTGTGAAATAAAAACTTTGGGGAGTTGCCTGGATTGGATTCCTTACCAAACTGACCCTCTACTCATTTGATTGTTAGGTTGTGCAATTCTGCTTTTAATTAGAAATAGAGAACTTCTGCACTTCAGGTTAGACAATATGTTATCTGAATCAAAGACTTACTAAGTGCCCATGAATTAGACACTATGCTGATAGGCACTAAGAATAAACAGAGAGTTCTATATCTGATGTGATGTTATTTATTTTGAATTGCTGTATGCGTCATTTGTGGTTTTGGATGAAATTTAATAAGATATAGGCAGGGCAGATTTATTTCTGTGAGAAGATTGCAAAATATAACAATTCCCCTTCTTTTTTTTTTTTTTTTTTTTGAGACAAAGTCTCACTCTATCTCCCAGGCTGGAGTGCAGTGGCGTGATCTTGGCTCACTGCAACCTCTGCCGCCCGGGTTCAAGCAGTTCTCTCCTGCCTCAGCCTCCTAAGTAGCTGGAATTACAGACGCCTGCCACTGTGCCCGGATAATTTTTGTATTTTTAGTAGAGATGGGGTTTCACCATCTTGGCCAGGATGGTCTTGAACCTCTGACCTTGTGATCCACCCACCTTGGCCTCCCAAAGTGCTGGGAGCCACTGTGCCCAGCCGACAATTCCCATTCTTTAAGTTACTAGACAAAATTGTTTTTAGTGCTTTCTAAAATAAGGTTTATGTGATAATGCATTTCCTGCTGCACCTCTGCCATCAATTTCAACCAAACTGGTAGAAATTTTGATTGAGAAATAGCTGTAAGTTGACTTTCAGTGTTTTTACAGTTTAGCCTTTTTCTTAGAAGTCACTTCTAGAACCAGATCCACCTGATTTAACAAAAAGTGTTTGAGGTTGAATCATTGCAGGCTTTATTCTGTCTAAATTTTTTTTGTAGTATTTCATATAATTGGAGATCCTCTTTAGACAGTCCATTCTACACTTTTGGCTATCAAGTAGTTCAGTTGTAATGTGAGTGCTACAGCCTCAGCTTCTTAAGTTCGGTTTGGAGCATCCTTTTAACCTTCTTTCTCCAGCTCTTAATAATTACCTGCTCCACTTCTTTAATGACCATTTAGTGGTAAGGTAAATAGGAATCTTGTCTTAAAATGAATCTATCGCAAAGTGATTTGGAGCCAAAAACTAGACCCTGACATTTCTGGCTGTGGATATGGATTCCCCCGATGGTCTCTCTCTTCTCATTTTTTTTTTTTTTGTTTTGAGACAGAGTCTCACTTTGTTGCCCAGGTGTGATAACAGCTCACTGAAGCCTCGACCACCCTGGGCCCAGTGATTCTCCATTTCAGTCCTCCAAGTATCTGGGACTGCAGGGGTACACCACCATGCTCAGTTAATTTTTGTATAGTTTTTTTTGCGGGGGGAGGGGGCGGTGGGGTGGGTAGATACGAGGTTTGCCTTGTTGCCCAGGCTGGTCTTCACCCACCATGGCTTCTCAAAGTGCTGGAATTATAGGCGTGAGCCACTGTAACTGGCTGGGTTCCCCCAGTTCTCAAGGGGTGCTGATTTCACTGATTATGGGAATTCAGAATAGATTTCTGAGAATGTATTTGTGTTTTTCCTTCTTATCAGACTAATTTTAATAATATAACATTAAGTTTTTAGTTTTTTTGGATTCTTTGTCCAACTGAGTTAAAACTTCTATTTTTGCTTTAATCACTCATAAACTTGGACCTCGCTAAAAATTTAATATCCTTAGTTCCTTAGAATTTTATAAGAATTTTTGAATTAGAAGTACAGTTTTGTTTAGTTTTTGCTTACACTAAAATAGGAAAATCATTAAGCTGTTTAAAAATAGTGGCACCAGACTGAACTAAACAGGAACACTGGAAAGTTTCACTTTAGAAACTGCTAGAGGATTGAATCCCTAGGGTGGTTTGTGCATGTGATGGTCCAATCTGTAAGGTCATCTTGGAAATGGATTAGTTCTAAGTTTAGGACCAGAAAAGACTACTTCCTTCCTCCTGGCTTTTCACATTTAGCCCTAAAGCTATATTGAGTGAGGGCAGATATATTTTTCAATTCCGCAGCTGCTGGTGCACCACAACTTATAAGGCTCGGTAATCTTAGTGCTCATCTAATGCCTTACAAATATTAAGTTTATATTTGTAAATATTTGTTGTAAATATTTTAAGTAAATATTTGTTGGGGGAGAATGAGTAGATGAATTTGGATAGTAAGAACCTTAAACTGAGCTCTGGATTATAAATAATACTATTTATATAAATGGAAATAAGTTTTTTGTTTATTCACAGTGAGATTATATTCAGAAAACTACACTTAAAAATATATTCCTGAAGTAAAGTGAAAGTAAAAAGGGACATTTTCTTCACATGAAGTACGTGTGCTGATATTTTACCCACTTATGTTATTCAAATATTTAGAGATGCTCACTCAAGTAAGTAACTACTTCCGTGGAGGATGTCTTAGTCAGTTTGGGCTCCTTGAACAAAGTATCATAGATTGGTGGCTTGTAAACAACAGAAATGTATTTATCAGAGTTCTGGAGGCCGGGAAGTCCAAGATCAAGGCATTGGCAAATAGGCAGTCCGGTAAGAGCCTTCTTTCTGTTCATAGATGGCACCTTCTCCCTGCTCCTCACATGTTGGAAGGGGCAAGGTGGCTTTCTGAGGATTATTTTATTCTATTCATGTGTACTCCACCCTCAATACCAAATTACCTCCCAAAAGTCTCCTAATACCATCGTGATGTAGGGTAGGATTTCAATTTTTGAAGTAACACAAATATTCAGTCTAAAGAAAACACCTGAGTCCAAAATTTTATATTAAGAAAAAGTCAGGGTGGGTGCAGTGGCTTATACCTATAATCCCAGTTTGTGCGAGGCCAATGTGGGAGGATTGCTTAAGGCTATGAGTTCAACACCATCCTAGGCCACATAGTGAGACCCCATCTCTACCAAAAAAAAAAAAAAAAAAAAAAAAAAGCTTGGCATAGTGGCTCATGCCTGCCTGTAATCCCAGCACTTTGGGAAGCCAAGGTGGGTGGATCACCTGAATTCAGGAGTTCAAGACCAGCCTGGCCAAAATGGCGAAACCCCATCTCTACTAAAAATATAAAAATTAGCTGCACGTGGTGGCGGGCGCCCATAATCCAGCTACTCAGGAGGCTGAGGCAGGAGAATCACTTGAACCCAAGAGGTGGAGGTTGCCGTGAGCCGAGATTGTGCCACTGCACACTGGCCTGGGTGATGAGTGAGCCTTCGTCTCAAAAAAAAAAAAAGGGCAGGGGAGATTGGCATGGTGGCTCATGCTTTCCTGTAATCCCAAAACTTTGGAAGGCTGAGGTGGGTGGATCACCTGAGTTCAGGAGTTCAAGACCAGCCTGGCCAACATGGCGAAACCCCGTCTCTACTAAAAATACAAAAATTAGCTTGGTGTAGTGGTGGGCACCTGTAATCCAGCTACTCAGGAGGCTGAGGCAGGAGAATCACTTGAACCCGGGAGGTGGAGGTTGCAGTGAGCTGAGATTGCACCACTGCACTCTGGCCTGGATGGTAAGAGTGAGCCTTCATCTAAAAAAAAAAAAAAGCCAGCCATGGTGGTACGTACCTGTAGTCCCACCTACATGGGAGAGTGAAGCAAGAGAATTGCTTGAGCCCAGGAGTTCAAGGCTACAGTGCGCTATGTTCATGCCACTGCACTCCAGCATGGGTGACAGAGGGAGACCTTGTCTCTTAAGAAAAAGAAAAAGTTATGCAAATATAATTCCACTTGGATCTCTATAGCCATTTGGTTAATATTCCAGTTGTGTATTAGACATTTAATAAACATGTTCTGTATCTTTATAGAGAAAAATGTGTGAGGAGGAATGGAATCTATCATACCTATTTAAGGAATAAACTATATCATTTTCTCTCTAACTATAGGACTTAGGGCACTAAAACCTCATGTAAGGATAAATTTTTGGCTGAGGAACTTAAAATTTAAGGGGAAACTAGGTTAGGTGACCTTAAATTGAAGGTATGTGACAGTTTTTGCATTAGCTAGAAGAAAACAAAGCACACTACAGACAATATGTGACATTTTACATATCTTAAATTACTAATACTGGAAACTGTCCTTCTCATCTTCATTTACCATCCCTTGTTTGCTAGAGACTTTCTTAGTTCTCGCTCTTCCATGTTTGTAAATTTGTGCTGCTTTGTGAAGATGAAAGACGTATGAAGTAGTATTTTTCTGAACCTTCCCCTCTATTTAAACGCTCTGTGTCTGTGCTTTTCTGATGCAGAGTTGACCTTATGGGTCTTGTCTATATGGTCCTGTATTTCATAGTGAAATATGATTAGGAGACTGATTAGGATGATTAAGAGAACGACAGTATTTTTACCTATGTTTACCTCCTATCTGTTTATCAGTTCCCCTTTATTCAGGTTTCTGCAGTTTTGGGTCCTCCCATGGTTATTTCATCACAAACCCTTTACCCACATCTCTGACTGTCTGCTCTCTGAGGATGCCTGGGTGTATTTGCTTTCTTCCGTCTCCCTATACCTTTCCTAATAATTCACTGTAACCATTTCTGCCGTCTCTCTGCCATCAGCTATACCCCTCTTTTCTGTTTCTGACCTCTTTTCTCTTCTTTTACGAATTTTCCAAATAAGAGGGGCTCATGACTTGTAAAAAGTAGAACTGAAATTCATGTTGAAATTCAGACAGAAAAGGTATACAGAAATATATTTACATATAGTTGAATTTAATGTAAGGGATGTCAAGGTAGGGAAGTGATTACTATGTAGATGTTTTCGATTATTTTTGTGATTGAAAGCTAGATTTTATATGACAGTCATAGCTTGTCTTTAAAAGTTTGGTATTTGATAATATCAGTATGGCAGAAGGCTATTTCATATTTTAAAACTAAATCTTTATTAAATAATTATTACACAAGTTAGTAATGTAATTATTGATATTCTTCTTCAGGGACTAGAGATCCTATGCTTCCTAAACTGACTTTTAAGGAAAGATAAGACTGTATTCAGTGGATTTTATATGGTACATATTTTATTACATCTTATTTTTTAAATTGATATTTTATGAGGGAGTCTGTGGGATAGAAGAGGAAAATTCTGGTCTGGGAGGCAGGGAACCTGGCTTTTAAGTACACTCAAGTAGCTTTTACATAAAATGCAGATATTCTTTTTCTCTAATACTTGAGATAGCTATTTTCATTTTCATTTTCTGTATTTTTCCTGATACTTTTAAGCATATTTTTATTTTTAAATGAACAGCCCTCAAAGATAAAAATAAAAAGCAAAAGTTTCTTAATGTTTTAAATACATTTTAAACATTTTGTACATATTATTTTCAGTGGCTTTCTTTAAATTGAATCTTACTTTTCCACTGATGTCTATTATGATTTCTGAAAGGTTTTTCTGTGAGTAAAATTTGACAAGCCACCCTTTGTGACCATCAGTGGCCTGGTTTTGTTTGTTTGTTTGCTTTTTGTAATAAATGCTTAGAGATATAAGACAACTAATTTGTTTGCTGATGAACAGTTATTGCTTCATCCACCTGTACAACTGCATTGTCCTAGCTACAGGGGAAAATCATTTGATTTTTACCAGTGTCCTTCTCTAGTCAGGTTGTCATGTGAACTTATAATGTGTTCCTTAAAGCCATGTGAGCAGCCACAGCAGAATTTCAGGAGAATTCCATCAGCTAGTCTTCTACTTAGTACTAATTTACTGAATTTACTGCTTGCTTTTTAAATACTTCCTTGCCAAACCTTCCCTGAATGACTCTTCATATAATTGAATACAGCTGTAGTTTATTTTATTTGTGGAAAATAATTACTGGTGCCCAATAAAATGGTGATTAAAATCCACTTGATGTTTGTATTTTTTTGCTGAGATTTTGAAAATGTGCTTAAAATGAGGCTTCTACAATAAAAATAAGGTAGTTTTCTGAATTATTGAATTTCTGTATTCTCGTTTACGGTTGCAGTTTAAACTGATCTTTCATCAAAATTTAGGCTAAAAGAAGAGATTTTCAGTCTTATTTACTTACAGAATTTTAAACTTTTTAATGTGAAGTACCATTTTGTGAGTGCTCTAATTTCTTATTGATTAAATAAAAAGAAAACTAAACTTTATTTATTGTGTAGATATAGCAAGTACACATAATTTTATAAACATCTTTTTCTAACCTATATTGAATCCCAGAGTTACTGACTCAGGTTTCAAACAAGCTCAAAATACAGGTACTTACAACACAGGTGCTAACAATAATTTGTCCTAATCAGTTCAGGGCCAAGGTTCAGTTCCTTCTTCTTTGGCCAATAGGATGTTTTAATTATGAAACATAGACATCTCAGCACTTGGTGAGGCTAAGACCGGCAGATTGCTTGAGCCCAGGGGTTTGAGACCCGCCTGGGCAACACGGCAAAACTCCGTTTCTACAAAACTACAAAACTTAGCCAGGTAGTGTGGTGGCATGCACCTTCAGTCCCAGCTATTTGGGAGGGTGAGATGGGAGGATCCCCTGAGCCTGGGAGGTTGAGGTTATAGTGAGTCATGTCACTGCAGTCAAGCCTGGGTGACAGATAACCTGTCCCTTAACAAAAGAGAGAAAGAAGGAAGGAAGGGAAGGGAAGAAGGGAAGGAAAGAAGGAAAGAAAAGAAAGAAACGTAGACATAACCTTAGAGCAATAGTACTTAAGGAGATACTTTCATGGGATCCCAGACATCTTCCTTTTCCAACTAAGTATCTGTGTGTGAGGCTGCATTTTCTTTAATGTATTTTGACTAAACAACATATTACAGTAGTCTGAATGCAGAAGCAGAAGAGAAAGGCCAGCTGTTTTCTGTTAAGCTAGAAATTAAGGATATTTGTAAAGATATCAGGCCACTCTTTTCACTACCTTTCTTTTTGTTTTGGAAAATATTGTCATTTTTTTAATAGAAACATTTATGTCAATATGTAAAACAGTTCAATTAATAAATATATATATATAATTTCTCATTTTTGATTTCTAATATGAAAAATATTAACAGATATAACTGATGTCAGAGTCCTTTGGGTCCTCAGTAATTTTTGAGACTGTAAAGAGGTCTTAGAGACCACAGAGTTTAACAACTGCTGCCTTAAAGAATTGTTTCTGTACTTAAGTGCCAGTTTAAAGACAAACTTACAGATTGTCTTTATTCACAAAAGGGTCATCAGTTGAAAAAAATGATGTTTTATGTTGGTAAAGTAAAATTGGCCTAGAAGATGGGCAGATTCTAAACAGTATTCATAATCTGAATGAAAAGAAGATTCTCGATAAACTCAGCATGCAGTTACAGATACAGAAGAGGACGGGAGCTGACTGTGAACCACGGTGCTTCTTGGCATCTGTAACACAGAACTACTGACATCGTTCTTTCTGACATTGTTATTATTCTGAATTGAAGGGACCTCCTGTTCTCACATGTTGTAAACCAGTCTTTGTTTTTGAACTTTTTATGCAATGATGAGAAGAAATCTCAACTTAAAAATCTTGTTGAGCTGCATGGAATAGGAAGTGACATATTAACTTCCAAGATGGTTCTAATGAAGTTGTATAGTTGATGCACTGTGATTTAGTTTTGTCATTAAGATTCTGTTTGGGGAAAAATACCTTACTTATATAAAAAAAGAATCTTCAAAATGTTTGATCATAATAACCACCTACATTATGAGAGTGCTTTGGAGTTTAAAAAGTAATTTTACATGTTCTAAATAATGTAAGCATAAAAAATAACTATGTAGGTTTAAGTGAATATAATTGGCTTAGGTCACTGCTCTGTACAGCCTGCACTGAGTGTTTATATTCAGTGTGTTATTACAAAATGTTTAATACATATTATATGTAATCATCTGGGTCTATCTTCTATGCTTATCTAATCCATTATTTTGATAATCATATTAGTATTTCTATTATAGGGATGATGAATTATAGTTTGAGATGAAACAGTCAAACTTATTTATAAACAGAGAACTGTATGTTTTTAGGGCAGTGAAACTACTCTTATGATACTACAATGGTGGGAACATATCATTACAAATTTGTGCAAACTCATAGAGTATAAAACAAAAAGAGCGAACACTCATGTAAAATGTGGACTTTGGGTGATAATGATGTGTCAGTGTATGCTCGTCAATTGTAATAAACATTCCTTTCTGGTTGGGGAGTTTGTTAGTAGGGGAGGCTGTGCTTGTATGGGGCAGGAGGTATATGGAAATTCTGTGTATCTTCTGTTCAATTTTGCTATGATCCTAAAACTGCTCTAAAAGATAAACTCTGTTTTAAAAAGGTATAGGTACTCTATAATCTATTATTAGAAATCATTGTTGCTATTTTTGCATGGAAAAATACATGGATGAAGTCATTATTTGCTAGAATAAATTATGGAAGTCACCATTCAAAGTTATCACGGAGTCAGGATGCTACGAAGAAAGTATATTATCTCGATAGTGTATGTGTGTTGAGTGATTTGGGGAAGAGAGAGTAGAGATTAGTGAAATATGTGAAGTTCATGTTGAGTCAGAACAAAATGGATAATCACCTTTTGAGAAGGAAAAAAAAATCATCAAAAAGCATCTGAAAATTAACTATTGTTACAGATTTTAGGAAAATCTAGAAGAGGTGGAAGTAGGGAGGCTGATCATGTTATCACCCTAGTCTAGGTTTGCTGGTTAGAATAGGTATGATTGGAAAAGAGAGGGTTAAGTTCAGGAATTACCAACAGTGCGTGGGAACTACACTAGGTTCAGTGATTCCAAAAACAAAAATGAAAATTATATAACAATGCTAACAATATATGAAATATTTCCAGAGTTTCCAAAGCCTCATTTAAATTGTGCCTGAAAATGTTAGATATCATTTTTTAAAATTGGAAAAAATGAGGAATACAAAGCTTAAGTAACCCATTCAAAGGCACATGCTAGTAGGTAATAATGATGATAACTAATATTAACTCATTTACATAAGAACTCTAAGAACTTAGTACTATTATTTCTAACTCACAGATGGGAAAACTAAGTGTCAGTGGGGTTGACTAACTTGCCTAAGAGTGCATGGTTAGTAAGTGACAGCTGGGATTTTAAACTAGATTGCCTGAGTCTGTGCTCTTAATCAGTATGTTCTACATCCTATCTTGTTTTTGTTGTTTTTTGGATAGACCATCGTGACTTACTTAGATTTAAAATAAAATCCATTGCAGTACAAACATTTGCAGGGGTGGCTAAGATCCTAACAGAGGCCCAGGGAGATGACAGCAAATCTTTCCTAATGCCAGGCTTATATTCTTGTCTCATTCTTATCTTTATATATATATATAATTTTTTAAAGTTGTACTTTAGGTTCTGGGGTACATGTGCAGATCATGCAGGATTGTTGCATAGGTACATACATGGCAATGTGGTTTGCTGCCTCCATCCCCCCATCACCTTTATCTGGCATTTCTCCCCATGTTATCCCTCCCCAACTCCCCCTGCCACTATCCCTCCCCCAGCATCCCCCATGGGTGTGATCCTCCTCTCCCTGTGTCCATGTGTTCTCATTGTTCAACACCTGCCTATGAGTGAGAACATGCAGTGTTTGGTTTTCTGTTTTTGTGTCAGTTTGCTGAGAATGGTGGTTTCCAGATTCATCCATGTCCCTACAAAGGACACAATCTCATCTTTTTTATGGCTGCATAGTATTCCATGGTGTATGTGTACCACATTTTCCTTGTCCAGTCTATCATCAATGGGCATTTGGGTTGGTTCCAGGTCTTTGCTGTTGTAAACAGTGCCGCAATGAACATACGTGTGCATGTGTCTTTATAATAGAATGATTTATAATCCTTTGGGTAAATACTGAGTAATGGGATTGCTGGGTCAAATGGAATTTCTATTTCTAGATTCTTGAGGAATCACCACAGTGTCTTCCACAATGGTTGAATTAATTTACACTCCCACCACAGTGTAAAAGTGTTCCTATTTCTCCACATCCTCTCCAGCATCTGTTGTCTCCAGATTTTGCAATGATCACCATTCTAACTGGTGTGAAATGGTATCTCAATGTGGTTTTGATTTGCACTTCTCTAATGACCAATGATGATGGGCATGTTTTCAGGTTTATTCTTTTGTAAAGTGTCTGTTCGTATCCTTTGCCCACTTTTGAATGGGTTTTTTTTTTTTTTTTTTTTCTTGTAAATCTGTTTTGGTTCTTTGTAGATTCTGGATATTAGGCCTTTGTCAGATGTGTAGATTGCAAAAATTTTTTCCCATTCTGTTGGTTGCCGGTTCACTGTAATGATTGTTTCTTTTGCTGTACAGAAGCTCTAGAATTTAATTAGGTCCCATTTGTCTATTTTGACTTGCGTTGCCAATGCTTTTGGTATTTTAGTCATGAAGTCCTTGCCTATGCCTATGTCCTGAATGGTTTTGCCTAGGTTTTCTTCTAGGGTTTTTATGGTGTTAGGTCTTATGTTTAAGTCTTAAATCCATCTGGAGTTAATTTTAGTGTAAGGTATCAGGAAGGGGTCCAGTTTCTGCTTTCTGCACACTGCTAGCCAATTTTCCCAACACCATTTATTAAACAGGGAATCCTTTCCCTATTGCTTGTTTTTTGTCAGGTTTGTCAAAGATCACGTAGTTGTAGATGTGTGGCATTGCCTCCAAGGCCTCTGTTCTGTTCCATTGGTCTATATCTCTGTTTTGGTACTAGTACCATGCTGTTTTGATTACTGTAGCCTTGTAGTATAGTTTGAAGTCAGGTAGCGTGATGCCTCCAGCTTTGTTCTTTTTGCTTAGGATTTTCTTGACTATGCAGGCTCTCTTTTGGTTCCATATGAAGTTTAAGGTGGTTTTTTCTAGTTCTGTGTAGAGGATCATTGGTAGCTTGATGGGGATAGCATTGAATCTATAAATTACTTTGGGCAGTATGGCCATTTTCACAATATTGATTCTAACTATGAGCATGGAATGTTTTTCCATCTGTTTATGTCCTCTCTCATTTCCTTGAGCAGTGGTTTGTAGTTTTCCTTGAAGAGGTCCTTTACATCCTTTGTTAGTTGTATTCCTAGGTATTTTATTCTCTTTATAGCAATTGTGAATGGGAGTTTGCTCTTGATTTGACTGTTAGTCTGTTATTGGTGTATAGGAATGCTTGTGATTCTGCAAATTGATTTTGTATTCTGAGACTTTGCCGAAGTTGCTTATCAGTTGCAGGAGATTTTGGACTGAGATGATGGGGTCTTCTAAATATACCATCATGTCATCTGCAAATAGAGAAAATTTGACTTCCTCCTTTCCTAATTGAATACCCTTTATTTCTTTTTCTTATCTGATTGCTGTGGCTAGAACTGTTTTTATTAGAGACATATCACGTTGGCCAGGCTGGTCTCAAAATCCTGACCTCAAGTGATTGGCCTACCTCAGCCTCCCAAAATGCTGGGATTATAGGCATGAGCCACACACCCAGCTCTATTTTTTAAATGTTTGTGTGTACAGTGGAATGTGGTCCAAGACTTGTTTTATTGTAACTTAATACCCAACGCTTTCATTTGACAATTGGTGACTACCGTTATCTGTCAAAAAGAACAAAATAGTTACGTGTGACCAAACTGGCTTAGATCACTTTGCAAGAGAGTTCTATTGATTTTTCTATGATTAAAAAAATCAAGCCTCTGATAGCTTAATTCAATCCACTTCCCTTTATCACCCTCTTCAATTCAGTCCAGTCATCTGTCACTTGGTCTATTACAATAAACTTTTAATTCATTTGTGCATATTCATTGATATTTTTGCATCCCATTGTCAACACTAAAGTTAGAGTAGTCTTTTCAAAATACAAACCTATTTATGAAATTTCCTCCATTTAAAATATTTAGTGCTTGGGCTGGGCATGGTGGCTCACATCTGTAATCCCAGAACTTTGGGAGGCTAAGACAGGAGGATTACCTGAGTGCTGTAATTTGAGACCAGCCTGAGCAACATAGTGAGTGATCCCATCTCTAAAAAATAAAAAATTTATCTGGGTGTGGTGGCACAGCACTGTAGTCCTGCAACTAGGGAGGTTAAGGCGGAAGTATTGCTTGATCCCAGTAGTTTGAAGCTGCAGTGAGCCATGATCATGTCACTACACTCCAGCCTGGGGGACACAGTGAGATTCTGTCTCTAAAAAAATTAAGAATAAAAATAATAAAATCATATAAAATCTTTCAGTGCTTGAAAAAATAAGACAAAGACATAAGTTAACGTGGCCTATAAAACCTTTCCAGCCTTGTCTTGTACTCTTTCTCTCACTCTCTGTGATCCCACCTTACACTGGGCTTTTATCAATTACTAGTACTCTTTCTGTTCCCACTTACCACAAAGAATTTGTACACAGTATTTCCTCTGCCTTGAAATCTCTCTTCTTTTTCCTCTTTGTCTAGTTTAAGGCTGCGTATCTTTCATATCTAGTGCGTATGTCAGTTCCTCAGCAAAACCTTCCCTAATCTCCCTGATTGAGTCTCATAGCATCATACATCCCTCCATGTACCAGTCACTTTGCAATTTTACATTTGTCTATTTGATTACTGTTCATGTTGATTGCTAAGCCTTACATTCTATGAAAGCAGGTACCGTATCTGATATCACTGACTCATGTATGCCTTGGAGTCTACCACATTGCTGAAAACGTAATGCATATTTGAAAATATTGGATGAAAAAACAAATAACTGACTAATTAAATGAGTTCAGGTGGCTACTAATGTCACTTCAGAGCGAAAGAGCCTAGTTTCAAATTCTGGCAGTTCCTAACTGCAATGTTAGGGACGATTTTATCTCATTTTTCCATAGATTTGTTCTCTGTAAATTGGGAATAACAATTACGTTATAGAATTTTGAAAGGATTAAATGAGCTAGTACACACTGAGGGCTTAATGCAGTCTTTAGCACAGTAAGTACTTTATGCATATGTGGTAGCTGTAAGTATTGTTATTAACATCCTTAGTCATTTCGTCATACTAATTCCTTAGGCCATGGCCACCAGTTCCTTGGGTAAATTCATTCTTTACTTGTAGATACCAAATTTCAAGTGTCTGTGTAAGAAACAAGAAGCTATGTCGAGAGAGAGACCCAAGATGGCTGACTACTAGCAGCTCAGGATTGTAGCTCCCAGAGAAAGCACACAGAATGAGAGGACACCATACTTACAGATGAATTTTTGTTGCCCACGGACCAGAGATTCCCAGCGGAAGGACCCCACGGGTCACCAGCACGACTCTTGTGGCCGGCGTGGCGGTTTTGCCAGCGCCTCGGTGCAGCGGTTCACGGTGCAGAGTAAACGGGACTGGCTCACCTTTTGGTTGACGTTTGAAGCTCCAGGAAGGCAGACTTGCCTATTTACCTGATTGAAAAAGGGATTTAAGAGGGAAGCTAGACCGGAGATTCCCGGGCAGAAAAGCACCACGAATCTTATGCCGCTGTTTTAGTTGGCACAGTGGGTTGCTCAGATTTCAGCGCTGGGAATCAACAAGTTGGACGTCCACTCAGAGACCTAATTTGAAAGTTGGCAATTACAAATGACAGGTGGATAAACTCACAATGATGGGAAGAAACCAGCGTAAAAAGGCTGAGAATACTCAAAATCAGAGTGCCTCTCCTT